>CAUYTI010153575.1:0-19173 GCA_963575145.1 Galago senegalensis
GAGAATAGAACCCAATGCTGAAAGACTGGTCTGTCCATCCCCCAGCTTACACCTTGGCTGTTTCTCCACACCTCCTAGGGCGAGTCACTGCATATTCCTGCATATCTATAGGCAGGTACAGAAGCTCAAACCTCAAGGAAATGCTTCCCAGAAACAATCTCCCAAAGGAGCACATTGAGGCAAACTGCCATGTCTTGAGCAAAGGGACCTTATCGCCTACACTACCCCACCTTGTACCTTTGTCACACCCAGTCACTGGAGACCCCAGAGAGCTGTGACCTAGTTGCCCAATAAGTGAATGTGACAGGGCTCTGTGTCTGCTAAAATGAAAGTAGTGCCAATGCCAGCTCCACTCAGTTACTGCTCTTCGACCCCCGCCAGCAAAGGGAACTGAGGCTTGACTGTCTTAGGCACTTGGTGACAACAGGAGAATGTTCCACCTGAAGACAATTTATGCCTGAGAAAATCCAGAGAGCATCAGAGATTCTCCCTTGACCACCAGTTGAATGCCCAAATCAGGAGATCCAAACCTATTTACCAGGTCAGTACCCACTCCCTAATTGGAAAAATCACAAAGTCTCTAGCAACTAAATAATAGGAGTCTACTGGTAGTATAAGTGTGGCTCGCTCTGATGCTCTGAGGAGTCAGAAAGGCCTGTTCAGTAGACGGTTTGGAGTAAGGAGGCTGATGTTTCTTTCCCGTCTTTACTCACCCTTTGCCGCTGTACTCTGGTAACCTCAGTCTCAGTTAACCCCACTACCAATTTCTGTTGACCCAGACTCTGTATTTCAGTCCTGTACAATAGGCGAGTGAGTCAGGGTTTTGTGCCTCCCAGACTCCAGGTAAAGTCAGTGAGTTCATCAGGGTTTTGTGCCTGATAGAGTCCCAGTAATGTTAATGCCTTCTCCACTCAGTGACCCTCTTTGTGGCCAGCCAGCAGAGATAGTTGAAGCCTATCTGCCTCAGGCACTCAATGGGAGCTGTAGAATATTCTGCTTTGGTTCAATCTAAGCCTGGGATTTGTTTTCTTGAAGTCGTGGTTTGCCTTGGTGGGAAGGACGTGTGTTTATCTATCTCTTCTCTCAGTTCAGCTCCCCACTTTCAGCTTCATTGGGTTCTTCTGGCAATTGTCTCTCTCCTGAACTGATGTTTATGTTGAAAACTAGCTCCAGTCAGCTCTCATCTGCTATTCCTCCAAATTCTTATTGAATGTGAAAATTTTAGTTAGGGAATATAGCCAACCCAGGGATTTAGCAAAGTACAAAATACTTTGAAACCAGGCAGACAAATAAACAGACTAAAATGCTACCAGACATACAAGCACACCAATGCCCAGACACTCAGACACATGTAAACAAACAGACAAAGAAGTAAACAGAGCAACAGACAAACCTGCCAACTAACAGATCAAAAAAGAAAGAAGAAAGAAAGAAAAAGAAAGAAAAAATATTGTAATAATAAAAGATAATCACAGAAATGTTGGAAAATGATAGAGCAAACAAATACGAAAGCAAACAATCAAAGAAGAAAGAAAATAAAAAAAATATATAAAAAGAATAAAAAATAAAAAATTTAAAATTTAAAAATAAAACAAAAAAAGGAAAAGGAGGGCACCACTAAGAAAATTACTTTTTTTGAATATATACAAACAATTCCCTTTTTCAATGCGGTGGGGTTCCAGTTTAAAAATGTATATATAATTATGCTGCGGTATACTTTCCAGACAACAGGTGGTGCTGTGAGTGGTCCCTGCACTAATACTAAAAATAGAAAGGGAAAAAAAAAATATATATATATATATATAAAAGGAGAATCTTTGATGGCAGTATGCCCATATTCTCTCTACAACAGTTCCCGCAATGTGTTGGGTGTCTTGGATTAACCTCAGATGCCGGATGGCTGGCTACAGATCAGAAACAGTTCTCCATGCTTCTGGAGGAGGAGTTATGGAGATGCCATTTGGGGGGTTTTACATTACATCTGGTTCCTGGCTGGCCACCCACTCCTATCTGTCCTCCAAACTTGGGACACAAATTCACACTTCACCAGATTTTCACTCAACTCCTAATTTCGCCTTGAACTGCAGCATGCTCAAAAGATTTTTCAGTGTTTGTAGGAAGGGAACTGATTCCCTGCACTCAACTCCTAATTTCCCCTCGAACAGAAAACCACTGTGGTCCAAGGGAGAAGAGCTGGGGCATCCCTTGTGGGTTCTGCTTTCAGTTTATTTCCAATGGGGGAGGGGCCGCAACTGCCACTGCTGCTGTTCAAAAGATTTTTCAGTGTTTGTAGGAGGGGAACCGATTCACCCTGTGGGTCACCGCATCAGTTCAGCTCCACACAGACTTCCAAAATTACAGGACGGATTGGTTCCTAAGCAGACTCCCTTCCCCTCAAGTTTCTGTCCAAATGCCTGGACCCCTGACACCCCAAACGAGGTCCAAATGTCTCCCGTTTCTGGCTGCTAAATTCCGCTTGGGAATCCATGTCTTGCCACACTCTCTGTGAGACACACAAACTCCCCATGAATTGGGCACAGGAGCCTTTCATGGGGGAGGGATTGGTTTCTGTCTCTCAGGACGCAAGCCGTGGACCTGGTGCCATAGGTCACAGATGGCGCTGTTTCAGCTGCTGCCCTGAGTTTTTTTCTGGCTGACACCATAGTTCTAGGCTACACTTCCAATCCAGCAATTCACCTCTTTGCTGCTTGCCCTGCGCTGCTTATCTGTGCAAGGACTCCACATGGAAGAGATCCAGTAAGCCCACTCTCACCTGAAACCACAAGGAGAGTTGACTCAGGGATGCATCTCCTCCACCATCTTGCTCCGCCTCCCTTTTTTTTTTTGATTTCAACATACATTTTACTTATTTTTCTTTTTAATTAAATCATAGCTGTGTACATTAATACTATCATGGGGTACAGCGTGTTGTTTCTATATACAATTTGAAATACTTTTATCCATCTGGTTAACATAGTCTTCATGTCATTTTCTTTTGTGTTAAGACATTTATATTCTACATTTAGAAAGATTCACATGTACCCTAATTGGTACTTTGCATTTATTGCAAAGTTCTGATTGTTTCTTGTTGAGTTTAGAGAAGTGGTGTGATTCCAGGTATTTATCAATTTCCTCTATGTTTTCAAATATTGGGGCATGGAGTTTTTCAAGCAATCAGTGATGATCTTTCATATCTCTGTGATATCTGTTGTTATTTCCAGTTTTTGTTTCTGATTGAGGTTATTAAAGGTTTTTCTTTTTTTTTTCTGGTTGATCTGACAAAGAGTTTATTGATTTTATTGATCTTTTCTAAGAATAAACGTTTGTTTCACTGATTTTCCAAATAGTTCTCAGGTTCTCAATTTCACTTAATTCTCACCTGATTTTCATTATTTCTTTTCTCTTGCTAAGTGTGGGATTGGATTTTGTTTCCTTTTCCAGTTCCGCAATGCAGTTCATTAGGATGTTGATTTGTACTCTTTCTGTTTTTTTTGATGTGATAAATTTACCTCTTAAAGGTGCCTTCGTGGTATCCCTCAGGTTTTTATAATGTGTGGCTTCATTATTGTTTTGCTCAAGAAATATCCCTCTTCCTCTTCCCTCACCGCCATCCTCCTTCTTATTTTTATATAGAGTCTCACTCTCTTGCCCCAGGCTAGAGTGCTGTGGCATGATAGTTCACAACAAGCTCATTCTCCTGAGCTCAAGTGATCTTCTTGCCTCAGCCTCCTTAGTAGCTGGGACTACAGGTACTTGTCATGAAGTCTGGCTAGTGTTTCTATTTTCAGTAGAAATAGGGTCTCACTCTTGCTCAAGTTGGTCTCAAACTCCTGATCTCAAGAAATCCACCTGCCTCAGCCCCTCATAGTGCTTTGATTACAGGTGTGAGTAAGTAGGATTACAGGCCTTGTTTGAGAAATCTAATGATTTCCTTCTTCATCTCCTCCTTGACCTAGCTATCATTCAGCATGAGCTAGCTTAGTTTCCATGATTTTGTCTAGGCATGAAGATTTTTGTTGGAGTTGAGTTTTACTTTTGTCCTGTAATGAAAAGATAGAAGGTATAATTTCTATTCTTTGGAATTTGTTGAGATTTGTTTAATGCTGTAAAATATGACCAATTGGGGGGAATATTTTAGGCTGACAAAAAGAGCATATACTCAGTTTTACTATGGTGGACTATTCTGTATGTATGTTAATCTCATTTGTTTTATAGTTGTGTTTATGTCCATTGCTTCTTTATTTAGTTTCTGCTTGGAAGATATTTCTAACTTTTCAGAAGAGTGTTGAAGTCTCCAGTTACTATGATGTTACAGGATACCATATTGTTCAGATTAATTAGGGTTCATTTATATTTTAATTTGTGTTCACAAAAATTTAGGATTGAAATATCTTCTGGTTGTATTGTTCCTTTGACAAGCATATAGTGTCCTTCTTGGTATTTCTTTAATTTTGTTGGTTTGAAGCCCAAGGAATCTGCAAATCATATGGTAACTTCTGCTTTTTTCTGATTTCCATTTACCTAAAATATTGTTTTCCAGCCCTTTAACTGGGTCTTTTTTTTTTTGTCCTTGGAAGTTAGATATGTTTCTTGCAGTCAGCATATACTCGACTTGTGCCTTTTTATGCAGTCACCCAACCTATACTTCTTCAGTGGGGAATGCAATCCATTATTATTTACTAAGGGAATTGATAAATATGGAAGAGTTTTATTTATCTTTTTTTTGAGGTCCATTACTTAGCTTTATCCCTTGCACAATTGTGGGAGTTAAGCTTTCTCCTTTAGTTATTGGGTGTCTTTACTTTGCTGGTGATTAACTGGGGTGGCCTGTGTGTATAATGATTCTTTGTACTTCCTGAAGAGACAGTTTTGTAGAAGCAAATTTCTTCAATTTTTGCTTGTCAATAAAATATTTGATTTCTCCATTGAATGTGAAACTTAGTTCGGAAGAACACTAAATCTTGGACTGAAACTTGCTTCCTTTAAGTAGGTTAATGTTGGGTGGTCACTCTATTATGGCTTGTCAAGTTTCTGCTGACAAATCTGCTGTAATTCTAATATTTGATTTCCATTCTTTGTAAGGTTTTTTTTAATGATTACCTGATTGTAGAATTTTCTATTTCATTTTGACTTTTGCCAGGTTAATTACATTGTTTCTAGGAGATGGTTGTCTGAATTGAATCATCCTTGAGTTTTATAACTATCTAATATGTGCATGTCTTGGTCTTTTGCAATGCTGGCAAATTCTCCACAATGATATCTTTAAGTAGAACTTCCATCCCTTTAGGACTCTCTTCTCCTCCTTCAGGAATCTCTGTGATTTGTATGTTTGTACACTTTGTGTAGTCCCTTATAACTCAAAGAGATTGTTCTTCTTTTGATCTTTTCTTTTCTGCCTCCTATAATGCTTGGGTTAGCTCACAAGTCTTGTCTTTGAGTTCTGAGATTCTTTTTTCTCTATAATCTACTTTATAGCTGTGAGTTTCTAGTGCATTTTGAAACTCTTTCAATGTCTTTTTCTCTGTTATATTTTCTATATATATCCATATTTTTGGTAACTGTGTTTTTAATTTGTTTGGTTTCTTGAGATAGTTTTTGAACAACTTTCCCCCTCTCTCTTCAATTGTGTTTATATCATTTACCATCCATATTCTCAATTCCACTTCTGACATTTCAGCAAGTCCTTTATGGGTGGAATTTTCTGCTGTAGTTCCACTATAATCCCTTTTGGGAGTTGATATCCTCTGATTCTTTATGTTGCCAGGTTTTTATTTATTTATTTTTGTTATTGTTGGTTTCTCCCCAGATGTATTTCCTATTTATTTATTTTAATTTGAAGCTGAAAGTTTAGAATGTCTGTATGTTGAAATTAAGAGTTATTCTATTTGGGTACCATTAACCTCACAGTATGGCCTAGAAGGATAAGACTAGGCCAAGCAAATGACACACTGTTCTGCCAGGTTTATTGCTATTCAGTATACTATAGGGCTGTTTTCATGACCCATCAATTAGAATGCTGTGTGCTCTGGCTTCTTCAGAAAGCAAAGTTCCCTGCACCCCCTTTAGGTCTTGCCAAGGTAGATTGGAAGCTCTTGTTTCACCAGCAGCTCACCTTATTTTAAGGCTATTTGGCTTCCAAATTCAGTAGGCTAATGATAATTCCACAGGCCCCCTGAGAAGTAAAGTTAACTACATCCCTTCCTGTACCTGTGAGAGTCAAAGTGGTTGTTATCTGCTCTGTCAGCCAGCCCAGTGGTTTTTAGTACCAGTCAAATACCAAGTGTGGTGACCTGATGTTAGCTTCCCAAGCCCCAGGGATAAAACTTATCACGCCCCCTTCCTATACTTCCTATACTGAAGCAAAGCAACAGTTCACTGTTCTGAAGTCCTGTCTGGTAGGCTTTAAGTTTAGTTGGATGCAAAGTCCAATGGGTATGATGACTGTTTCAAAGGCCCCAGGATGCAAAGTTCAACCACATACCTTTTGAGGACTGTGAGAGTTAAAGTGGCAAATTGCTGTCCTGCTGGCCTACCTGATGGATGGTTATATGCTAAGTGTGATGGACTTATGTGTATTTCAGAGGTCCCAGTATGCAGAGTTCAGCACACCCCTTCCAGGACCTGCCAGAAGGAAATCCTAAATTTGTTCCTTTCCAACAGATGGGACTTAGGGCTGGTCCAATGCCAAGTGTGAAGGGATGAGATAAGTTTCAGAGGCCCTGGGATCACAGAGTTCACCAAGCCACTTCATAGGCCTGCTAGAAGCAAGTGTCAATGTTTGGATCTGCTAGCCCACTTGATGGGTGTTAGGGTTGGACAGAGATCAAATATAGCAAGCTTATATCAGTCTCAGAGATCCTGGCAACTTAAGAGTTCACCATGCCCCTTCCCAGGCCTTCCAGAAGCAAAGTGGCAGTTAGCAGATTTTTCAGTCCACCCAAGGGGGTTTAGGACCAGGAAGAGGTGGGCTGATATAAGTGTCAGAAGCCCAGGGAATATAGAGTTCACCACATCCCTTCTCAGGCCTGCCAGAGTCAAAGCAGTAATTGGCAGCTTGGCTGGCCCACCTGATGGGCTTTAGGACTGGTCATGTGCCTAGTATAGTGGGATGATGTTATTTTCACAAACACTTGGGATGTTGAGTTCACCACTTCCTTTCTGAGAACTGTAACAAAGCCATAGTCTGTTTCCTCACAGACTATGGTCTGCTGTGCTCCTTTTCCATGTGTTTCCTGTGTTCATCTCCCCTTGTTATGCTCTGTGAGGAAAGCACTTGGTTTCAAGTTACCAGGGGTGGCTAATGGCAGCCTCTAGTTGATTCAACCTCCTCCCACCTCCATTAGATGACTAGTGCGGTTCACTCAAGAACTCAGGTTTTCTTTGTGTGTGTGTGTTTAAAAGTTTTTAATTAAAAAACATTCAGATTAATATAAGGGTACATATGATTAGGTTATATTGTTTGAATTTGTTAGGTAAGGTCCAAGTTGCAATTGAGCCCTTCAGCTTGGAGGTATGACATACACCTATACATTGTGCCCATTAGATGAGAACTTAAGAAACTTCATCCCTATTCTCCCTCTACTGTTCTTGAATTTGTGTTTTTCTCTCATGTGGATTGGTAGTTGTTCATCTACCGGTTTTATATTAGTATTGAGTACATTGGATGATTGTTTTTTAATTCCTGTGATACTTTATTTAGGAGGATATTGGTAATCCATCTTATTTGCAGATATATTGGGCTTTAAACTAACAAAAGTAAAGAAATTCAAGGATAGATACTATAAATGAGTCAAGGGAATGATACAGCAAGAAGACATATCTATCCTCATTATCTATCTACCCAACTTTTTTTTTTTTTGAGACAGAGCCTCAAGCTATTGCCCTGGGTAGAGTACCATGGTGTCACAGCTCACAGCAACCTCCAAGTCCTGGGGTCAAGCAATTATCCTGCTTCTGCCTCCTGATATGCACCCAACTTAAGTGTTCCAAGATACATAAAATGAGACCTAACTAGTCTGAAAAATACAATATCCTGTAACATCATAATAACCAGGAACTTTAACAACCCACTGACAGAACTAGACAGATTCTCCAAACAACAACTAAGTAAATAAATGATGAACCGCAAATTGACTCTAGAACAAATGGTCTTAGCAGAAATATACAAAACATTTAACACCTAATAATATATATATTATATATCATATATGTGTGTGTGTGTGTGTGTATAGATATATACTTCTAATCACCTCATAGATCGTTCTCTAAAATTGGTTATATTGGAGGAGGCAAAAGATGGCCAACTGGAGCCAGCATTCAACAGAATCTCCCATCCAGAGAAAAGGATCATGATTAGAAAGTACCCAACAATGCTGAAGACTGGGAGCCGAGGTGAGAGAGAAGAGTGATAACTGCATGTTACCTCTGCTAAGGCAAGCTGTGACTCCAAGAAAGTAAATTTCAGGTACAAAACTCATCGTAAAGGAAAAGTGTCTGCCCCCTCCCCCAAGAGTGTTTTATTTTTATTTTTATTTTTTTATTTTTGGGTTGCTCTAAGTTTTCTGTAGGTGAGTAGTTAACCAAGGACCTCTTGTCTCACCACACAGGAGAGAGTTGCAGAAATTGGGGGCTACTTATCCACAGGAACCCTACTCTGACCCTGAGCACTCTCTTGCTGGGCATGAAAGTTGAACTAACATTTTCTCTGCCACTTTGAACTTCCAGTCCATACTTGCCCCCCTCACCTGAGGGTGCAGAAGCCTAACCCCTGCAGAGACTGGAATGTCTGTGGTTCATTGCCAGGTCCAGTACTGCAAGGGCTTTGGTAGAAAAGCTACCCTGTAACAATGAGCCCAGCAGTAGTGTAGACAAAAGGGGGAGGCTGTCAGGCTTGACTCTGCGAAATTGCAAATCATTTGTGGGAATAGGCTTGTGAGCCAAATGCCCCTCCCTGCCAGAGCCATGCACACCACCCAGAAAGAAATGCAAGCCCTGCACCCCGCCTTGCTAGAGCCATGCTCTGCACGCTCAGTCCTGACAGAGCATGTGCTCTGCCCAGCCAGAACCGCTTGTCACAGGCTCCACTCTGCCAGAGTGACCGCGTATCTGCCAGGGCTACCAGAGGCTCCAACATGCTGGAAATGTACATCATGTATAGCCCTACTGCTGCAGCCATGCTCCCTGTGCTCATGGAGGGTCAGCTACAGCCACCTCCCTGGCTGTGGAAGCCACCTGAGAGCTGCACAAGGACACCTCTCATGAAGATTCAGCAACAATAGAGCTATCCCACTGGCATCTAATCTTGGAGAGACACCTCCCCAAGTATGCGGACTGCCAGAGGAAGCCAGCCCTCATTCTGTAGGGATACCAGTGATGCAGAGTGGCTAGGGCAAAGGCATACTAGCTCAGGAAGAAAGTCATGTGCTTACTTGTTTTCCTCAGGTTTGTATTGAGCTCAGGTGGAACACAGTTGCCATGGAGTACATGAGGCAGGCAGGCCTCACCTCCCCCAGCCAGCAGGTGGCAGAGGGTGGAGGTCGGGCTTAGGGTGCATTGACTTTCCCTGACATGGGCAGATGCAAAGCCCTGGCCCATCTGCTTATTGGAGGGAGCAGGACCACAGCTTGTGGAGTTGCCAGTGACTGGGCATGAAAGACGAGAAAAGTGGGGAAAGAGATACCAGCCCCCGGTCCAACTCTGCTACTCAGTGGGCCTTTCTGACTCCACAGAGTGTCAGAGTGAGCCACATTTGAGGATTCTGGTACACAAATTACACTTGAGATTTGGTACTGACTGGGTGAATTAGTTCAGAACTCCTAACCTGGGCCAATCACCCAAGGACTCTCTTGGGAGGTACTCTGGTTGTGCGGTAATGAGAAGGGTTCATTTTCCTCTTCCAATTGTTCCCTTTGGGGGGTCTCTTAGTTGCTTGCATTTCTCCACAGTTTAGATTTTCACCCAGAGTCACTGATCGGCTAGGATCAGAAAATGACCAACTGAATAGAAGACAGAGCCACCTACCCCTACCACACCAAGTAGGCCCCCAGAGCCTCAGACTGTAATATTGCATGGGTCCTTTGCAAAGCAGTAGGGGAAAAAGCTACAATCACCACTCCCAGATCCTTGGCAAAAGGCTAGTTAATCACAACTCTAGGAACCCTCAATCCCATTTCACCTTATGTCTTCATCTAGCCAAATGGTGAAAAATAATTATGGGGCAGAATCAGCTAGAAAAACTCTGGCAACATGAATAATCAGTGTAGATCAACTCCCTCAAGAAATGGCAAAACAGACACACCAAATAATCTCATCCATAAACAAATGTCTGAGATGTCAGAAATTAAGTTCAAAATTTGGATGGAAAAATAAGATCAAAGAATGGAGTTAAAGATGGAGTTAGAATTTCAAGGTGTAATTCAGAAGTCATCTTTGAATTCAATGAATTCAAACTCAAAAATCACCAAAGATTTTGACACATGGAGGCAAGAACTTACAGCCCTCAAAGATCTAAAAAACAATAGAATACCACAATAATAGAATGGAGCAGGCAGAAGAAAGGATCTCTGACATTGAAGACAAAGCTTTTGAATGCTCCCAAATCCTTGAAGAGGAAGTAGAGATTAAAAATGTGTCATTCTTTTAGAGAGGTCTGGGATAATTTGAAGAAAACTAATATTTGCCTTATAGGAATTCCTGAAGGTGACAAGGTTGCTTTGAAAGGCCCAGCTGCTCTTCTCTATGAGATAATCAAGGAGAACTTCCAAGAGATTCTGCAATTCAGAAAGTAGATGGTTTCAGAAACCAAACCTGACTCAACCCAAATAAGGCATCTCCCAAACACATTGTAGTTAACTTTGACAAAGTTAATATGAAGTAGAAAATTCTTCAAGCAGCCAGACATAAGAAAACCATAACCTACAAGAGGAAGAATATTGGAATGACTGAAGATATCTCTGCTGAAACCTTTCAAGCTAGAAGAGAGTGGTCATAAACTTTAATCTTCTAAAACAAATGAACTTTCAACCTGGGATCCTGTATCCAGTGAAACTGAGTTTCATTTATGATAGAGAAATGAAATAATTTAATGACATACACATGTTGAAGAAATTTGCTATAAGTAAACAAGCTATCCAAGATATTCTTAGACCTATCCTCCTTAATGACCAGCACAATCCTCTACCACCAAAGTAAACACACTTAGAAACTTTTGATCAAATTCCAACCTCCACAGTGGTGAAAGGACTAAAAATATCCACTGAACTTTTCAAAAACTATACACTAAATACTATAAGGCTTATAAATACTCTCAATTAACTTGAATGGCTTAAATTGTCCTCTAAAGAGGTACAGGATGGATGTCTGTATACAAAAACTTAGGCTAAGTATCTGTTGCATACAAGAATCTCATCTTACCTTAAAAGATAAATATAGAATCATGGTGAAGGGATGGTAATCTATAATTCAGGCAAATTGAAATCAGAAAAAAGCAGGTGTTGCACATTTGTTTGCAGATACAATAGGCTTTAAACCAACAAAAGTAAGGAAAGATATGGATGGTCACTTCAAATTTGTTAAGGGCAACACTGAACATGAGATTTCAATTATTAACATTTATGCACACAAGCAGAATGCCCCTCAATTTATAAGACAGACTCTAACAGACATGAGCAATTTGATTTCCTCCAGCACCATAATACTTAGGTATTTTAACACCCCTATGGCAGTGTTGCATAGATGATCCAGTAAGAAGCCAAGCAAAGGATGAGCAAGATGGCTGACAGGTACCAGCCTCTGACAGAAGCTCCTATCCAGAGGGAAGGATAAAGTCCAGAAAATACCCAACAAAGTCGAAGACTAGGAGCCCAGCTAAGAGAGAAGGGTGATATGTGCAGGACAACTCTGCTGAGGCAAGTTGCAACTCCTAGAAAGCAATCTACAGGTACATAATAGATCCCAAAGAAAGTGTGTCTGTCCCCTAACCCAAGAAATTTGTGTTTCTGTCTTTTTTTACTCTTTGTCTGTTCCTGTTAGAATCCTACAGGTGAGTGGTGAACTGAGGACATATTGTCTCCTCCCATGTGTGAGAGCTACTGAAAGTGGGGTCTACTCCCCTAGAAGGACCCTGCAAAGACTCTGGACACCCTCTTGCCAGACCGAAAAATTGAATGAACATTTTGCTGTCACTTTGAATACCCATTATACCCTTCTCAACTTGCCTCTAGAGACAGTGAGAGGAGGCCCAAGAAAATCATCCCCCCACCTCTGCAGGACCAAGCACCCTGTCCTGGCCCTGCATCCAGAGAACTGCTTGAGCTGCATGTTTCCCACATGGCTGTTGGCATTCCACTTCCACTTCCAGGCACCCAAGCAGGGCACCCTGAGGACAGATCAACCCGCATGTGCACTACGTGGCTGCTGGCACTCTGCCTTTGCACCGGGCATTGAAGTGGGCCCCCCAAGGACTGATTGACCCATGTGTTCCCTGCACCCCAGGCCTGGTGGCCCAAGAATTGTGAGAAGATAATCAGTTGAGAGGGAACCAAACTGGAGTGGTGGTACCCCAAGGTGAAGAGCAGCAGCTGCAGTAGATAGAAAAATAAGGCTCACACGCCTGAGGCTTTTCCAGGAAGACACACTCTATCTCTCCAGGCAACCAGAGGAACCCAGCATCTTCTCCAGTGGCAGTGACTGGCTGAACAGTTTGGGGACTGTCTCCAAATGGTGTAAATTCACCATGGGGTGGAATCAGTGGAAAACTCTGGCAACCTGAGTAACCAGAGTAGATCAACTCCCCCAAGTAAGAATGGGGCAGATGCCATTGAAGATCCCATCCATAAACAGATGGCTATGATGACAGAAATCGAGTTCAGAATCTGGATAGCAAATAAGATCAACAGAATGGAGGAAAGGAGGGAATTAGAATTTAAATTATTCAAAAGCTTTCTCAAGAATTCAGTGATTTAAAAGATAAAATGACCAAAGATTTTGACACACTGAGGCAAGAGGTTGCAGCCCTCAAAGATTTGAAAAATATGGTCGAATCCCTCGGTAACAGAATGAAGCAGGCAGGAGAGAAAATTTCTGACATTGAGGACAAAGCTTTTGAATGTGCCCCAAATCTCAAAGGGGAAGAGAAATGGAGAGCAAAAATGGATTACTCTCTCAGAGAGCTCTGGGATACTTCAAAGAGAACTAATATTCATATTATAGGAATCCCTGAAAGTGACGAAGTTGCTTCACAAAGCACAGAGGCTCTTCTTCATGAAATTATGAAAGAGGAATTTCCAGACATGTCAAGAGATTCTGAAATTCAGAGAGCAGACAATTTTACAAACTCAGCTTGACTCAACCCGAACAAGACATTCCCCAGGCACACAATAATAAACTTCACTAAAGTTAATATGAAAGAGAAAATTCTGAAAGGAGCTAGATGTAAGAAAACCATAACCTACAATAGGAAGAATATTAGAATGACTGCAGATCTCCCTGGTGAAAAATTCAGGCTAGAAGAAGGGGGGTTATCGTCTTTTAATCTCCTAAAACAAAATGATTTTCAACCCAGAATCCTGGATCCAGCTAAACTGAGTTTCTTTATGATGGCAAAATTAAATACTTTAATACCATTCACACATTGAAGATATTTGCCATAACTAAACCACCCTTCAAGGATATTCTCAGACCTGTCCTCCATAATGACCAGTGCAATCCTTCACCAAATAAATAACTTCACACAGAAAATTTTGGTCAAATTCCAACTTCCACAGTGGTAAACAAATTAAAGATATCCGCTAGACATTTGAAAAACTTGATACCCAAAATTATACCAGAATTATCAATATTTTCAATCAATGTGAATGGCTTAAATTGACCTCTAAAGAGGCACAGGCTGGCTGATGGATACAAAAACTCAGGCCAGATATCTGCTACGTACAAGAATCCCATCTTACCTTAAAAGACAAATGGACTCAGGGTGAAGGGATGGTCATCTATATTCCAGGCAAATGGAAATCAGAAAAAATCAGGTATTGCAATTTTATTTGTAGATACAATAGGTTTTAAACAAAAAAAAGTAAGCAAGGATAAGGATGATCACTTTTTATTTGTTAAGGGCAATACTCAATATGATGAGATCTCAATTATCAATATCTATGCACCCAACCAGAATGCACCTCAATGTATAATAGATACTCTAACAGACATGAGGAACTTGATTTCTCCCAGCTCCATCATATTCAGAGAATTTAACACTCCTTTGGCAGTGTGGCATAGATCCTGCAACAAGAAGCTTAGCAAAGAAATTTTAGATTTATACTTAACCATTCAGCATTTGTATTTAACGGACATGTACAGAACATTTCAACCTAACAAATCTGAATACACATTTTTCTCATCAGCCCACGGAACATACTCCAAAATTGACCACATCTTAGGTCACAAGATTAACCTCCACAAATTTAAAAGAATAGAAATTATTCCTTGCATCTTCTCAGACTATCATGGAATAAAAGTTGAATTAAGTAACAACAGGAATGTGCAGACTCATACAAAAATATGGAAGCTAAATAAACATGCTGAAAGATAGGTGGGTCAGAGATGAGATCAAGAAAGAAATTACCAAATTTTTTGAATGAAATGATAATGAAGATACAAGTTATCAGAACTTCTGGAATACTGCAGAGGCAGTCCTAAGAGGAAAATTTATAGCACTAGAAGCCTTCCTCAAGTAAATGGAAAGAGAAAAAGTTAATAACTTAATGAGACATCTCAAGCAACTGGAAAAGGAAGAACAATCCAATCCAAAATCCAGCAGAAGAAAAGAAATAACCAAAATTAGAGTAGAATTAAATAAAATTGAAAACAAAATAATTATACAATAGATCAATAAATCAAAAACTTGGTTTTTTGAAAAGGTCAATAAGATAGATAAATCTTTGACCAATTAACCAAGATAAAAATGATCAAAATCTCTAATTTTATCAATCAGAAATGGTAAAGACGAAATAAAAAGACACCCCTCAGACATTCAAAAAATCCATAATGATTATTACAAAAAATATTATTCTCAGACAAATAATGTGAAGGAAATTGACCAATATTTGGAGGCATACCACCTCCCAAGACTTAGCTAGAAACAAGTGGAAATGTTGAACAGGCCCATATCAAGTTCTGAAATAGCATCAAATATACAAAATCGCCCTAAAAAAAATCCCAGAACTAGAGGGCTTCTGAATTCTCTTGAAACCTTTAAAGAGGAACTAGTACCTATACTAAACCTTTTCCAAAATATAGAAAAGGACAGAATACTGCCCAATACATTCTATGAAGCAAACAATACCTGGATCCACAAATCAGGAAAAGACCCAACAAGGGAAGAAAATTAAAGCCCAATATCACTAATGAACATTGATGCAAAAATATTCAACAAGATCATAACCAACAGAATCCAGCAATACATCAAACTAATTATACAACACAACCAAGTGGGTTTTATCCCAGGATCTCAAGGCTGGTTCAACATACATAAATCTATAAACATACTTCATCACATAAACAAATTAAAAAGCAAACACCATATGATTCTCTCAATTGATGCAGAAAAATCTTTTGATAATATCCAGCATCCCTTCATGATCAGAACACTTAAAAGAATGGGCATAGAAGGGACATTTCTCAAATTGATAGAGGCCATCTACAGCAAACCCATAACCAATACTGCATTGAATAGAGTTAAATTGAAATCATTTCCACTCAGATCAGGTAGCAGGCAAGGTTGCCTTTTGTCTCCATTACTCTTTAACATTGTAATGGAATTTTTAGCCATCACAATTAGGGAATAAAAAGCAATCAAGTGTATCCATATAGGATCAGAAGAGATGTAACTTTCACTCTTTGCTGATGATATCATTGTATACCTGTAAATCACCAGGGATTCTACTACGAAACTCTTAGGAGTGATCAAAGAATGCAGCAGCATCTCAGGTTACAAAATCAAAACTCATAAATCAGTAGCCTTTATATATAACAACAACAGTCAAGCCAAAAAAATAGTCAAGAACTCTATTCTGTTTACAGTAGTGTCAAAGAAGGTGAAATATTTGGGAGTTTACCTAACAAAGGATGTGAAAGACCTCTATAAAGAGAACTATGAAACTCTAAGGAAAGAAATAGCTGAAAATGTTAACAAATGGAAAAACATACCATGTTCCTGGCTGGGAAGAACTAACATTGTTAAAATGTCCATACTACTCAAAAGAATATATAATTTTAATGCAATACCTATTAAAGTTTCATTGTCATACTTTAAAGATCTCAAAAAAATACTTCAATTTATATGGAATCAGACAAAACCTCAAATAGCTAAGCCATTACTCAGAAATAAAAACAAAGCACGAGGAATTATGTTACCAGACCTCAGACTATACCATAAATGCATAGTGATCAAAACAGCATGGTACTGGCACAGAAACAGAGAGGTAGATGTCTTGAACAGAATAGAAAACCAAGAGATGAACCCAGCTACTTAATGTTATATGATCTTTGACAAGCCAATTAAAAACATTGAGTGGGGAAATGATTCCCTATTTAACAAATGGTGCTGGGAAAACTGAGTGGCAACCTACAGGAGACTGAAACTGGATTCACACCTTTTAGCACTAAATAAGATAGACTCTCACTGGATTAAAGATTTAAACTTAAGACATGAAAATATAGAAATACTAGAAGAAAGTGTAGGGAAAACTCATGAAGAAATCAGCCTAGACAAATATTTTATGAGTAGAACCCCTTGGGCAACTGAAGCAACATCAAAAACACTACTGGGACCTCATTAATCTAAAAGCTTCTGTACAGCCAAGAACACAGTAAGTAATGCAATTTGAAAGTCCTCAGAATGGGAGAAGATCTTTGCTGGTATGTCTCTGACAAAGGTTTAATACCCAGAATCCACAGAGGACTCAAATGTATTAGGAAGAGAACAAGTGATCCCATCTCAGGGTGGTCAAGGGACTTGAAGAGCAACTTCTCTGAAGAAGACAGGTGCATGGCCTACACATATATAAATAAAAGCTCACCATCCTTAATCATAAGAGAAATGCAAATCAAAATTTCTTTGAGATATCATCTAACACCAGTAAGATTAGCCCATATCACAAAATCCCAAAATCATAGATACTGGCATGGTTGTGGAGAAAAGGGAACACTTCTACACTGCTGGTGGGATTGCAAACTAATATGTTCCTTTTTGAAAGACGTCTGGAGAACACTTAGAGAACTAAAAATAGATCGTCCATTGGATCCTATAATTCCTCTATCAGGTATATATCCAGGACACCAAAAATCACACTACAATAAAAATATTTGTACCAGAAGGTTCATTGCAGCCCAATTCATAATTTCTAGGTCATGGAAGAAGCCCACGTGCCCATCGACCCACGAATGGGTCGATAAATTGTGGTATATGTACACCATGGAATACTATGCAGTCATTAAGAAAGATGGAGACTTTACTTCCTTCATGTTTACATGGAGGGAGCTGGAAAATATTTTTCCTAGCAAAGTATCTCAACAATGGCAGAAAAAGTATCCAATGTGCTCAGTCCTGCTATGAAACTTATTTATAGCTTTCTTATCAATTTAATTTTAAAATTTCCCAATTTTAGGTCAGGAACATGGGGAGAGGGGAGAGGGAGAGAAGGGGAGGGGGAAGAGTGGGTTGAGGGAAGGTGTTTGGTGGGATCTCACCTTTGGTTCTTCCTATAAGAGTATATGTGATTTTCTCTAAATGTAGAATATAAATGTCTTAACACAATAACTAAGAAAAAGACAGGAAGGCTATGTCAACTAGTTGGATGAAAGTATTTCAAATTGTATATAGAAATAGTACACTTTCCCCCATGATACTATTAATGGACACTGCTATTATTTAATAAAAACAGAAAAAAATGTGAGCTAAATCTTCTTACAGTCAAATTCTAAAAAAAAATAAAAGACACCAAGCAACGAAATTTTAGACTTAAACTTAAGCATTTAAAATTGAATTTAAGAGACATCTATACAGCATTTCATCCTAACTAAACTGAATACACAGTCTTCTCATCAGCCCATGGAACATCCTCCAAAATTGATCACACCTAAGGTCACAAGTCTAACTTCAGCAAATTTAAAAGAATAGAAATTATTCCTTGCATCTTCTCAGACCATCATGGGATGAAAGTTGAACTCAGCAACAACATAAATATGCATACTGATACAAAATGATGAAAACTAAATAACCTTAGCTGAGTCATAGATCAGATTAAGAAGAAAAGAACAAAATTTGTGGAACAAAATGATAACAAAGATATGAATTACCAGAACTTCTGGGATACTGCAAAGGCAGTCTTAATGGGGAAATTAACAGCTTTGCAAGCTTTCCTGAAAAGAATTAAAAGAGAGGATTGCAACAAGTTAATGAGACATTACAAGAAACTGGAAAAGGAAGAACATTCCAACTGCAAATCCAGCAGAAGAAAATAAATAACTAAAATTAGAGCAGAATTAAATGAAATTGAAAACAAAATGATTATACATAGATCAATGAATAAAAAGTTGGTTTTTTGAAAAGGTGAATACAATAGATATAACTTTGGCCAACCTAACCATGAATAAATGAGTATAATCCCTCATTTCATCAATTGGAAATGATAAAGGCCAAATAATGACAGATTCCTCACAAATTAAAAAAATTCTTAATTAATATTACAAAAAACTCTCTTCTCAGAAGTATGAAAACATGAAGGAAATAGACCAATAATTGGAAACATGCCAACTTCCTAGACTTAACCATGAAGAAGTAGAAATGTTGAACAAACCTATATCAAGTTCTGAAATAGTATCAATTATAAGAACTCTCCCCCAAAAGGAAAGCCTGGGACCAGATGGCTTCACATCAGAATTCTATCAAACCTTTAAAGAGAAACTAGTACCTATATTACTTATCCTTTTACAAAACATAGAAAAGGAAGGAATACTTCCCAACATATTTTATGAAGCAAATATAACCCTGATGCCCAAGCCAGAAAAATACCCAACAACAAAAGAAAGTTATACACCAATATCTCTAATGAGTATTGATGGAAAAATATTCAATGAGATACTAGCAAACAGAATCCAGCAACACATCAAACAAATTATACA
>CAUYTI010153579.1:0-28047 GCA_963575145.1 Galago senegalensis
AGAAGAGTATTTTCCAGCTCCATCCATGTAAACATGAAGGAGGTAAAGTCTCCATCTTTCTTAATGGCTGCATAGTATTCCATGGTGTACATATACCACAATTTACTGATCCATTCATGGAGTGATGGGCTCTTGGGCTTCTTCCATGACCTAGCAATTATGAATTGGGCTGCAATGAACATTCTGATCCCCCAGGCACATCATAATTAACTTCCCTAAAGAGACGTAATTTTTTTTAATAGACTTTGTTAGCTTTACAACTGAGGTCTTTCTTTCTCAATAACCTGGGAGTCCTCCTTTTGAAATGTAAATATGAAAGAAGATAGTACCCCTCTCTCCCACTGCCGGTGGAGGTTAGGAACCTAATTTCATGGATGTAAAGGATGTACAGGATGTACAACTACCTCTTGTTATGAAAATAGAAGGCATTTTTACTTTTCCTTTGGTTAAGATGAATAAGCAAAGAAATGGCCTGTAATTCTCCCACCCACAAAGTTCATCCATAGGAGTCATCCTGCTTATCTCAGTAATGGGCTTGCTGTTGTCAGTCACCCGTAGCTTACAGGAAGTGTGACCACGCCCAGTGTAACTGTGGACGCAGAAGCTAGCTAGCAGTCACCAAGGTACCTCAGGAGGAGAGCTGAGCAGTGTATTTCACGGCCTCCAGGCTCTTTACCTGTCTGTGCAGGTTTAGGGAGCAGATCCTCCCTGGTTTCTGTGAGGTTTCCTTCTGGAGGAAAATTAAGGAGAAGAGAAAAAACAAGGCAGTTCCCTGTTACCTCCTTTCTGCAGGTGGCTTCAAGACTCTAACAATCATCCTTAACTCAATCCACAATTCTTCCCAATCCTGCTCCCCTGCAGCTATCACCCCCCTGGTCTGGATCGATTACCTGGTGGTGGACCTGAGGCTTCCCTCCAAGGGGTCTGAACCCTTCTCCAGTTAGGTTCTCTGCACATGTCCGTTCACATTACAGTAGCACCCGAAAGGTCCAGGAGGCATCTGGGCAGATAATCCGGGTGCTGCAACTATTGCTTCTTGCCCCCGTTGAATAAAGGTGGCCTTACCTTCTTTGTTCATCTATTAGTCACTGTTGCCATTCTAGAGACACCTATTTTACCTGGACACAGAGTCCACAGTGCACCAGCAGCAGCCATTGCTTGCAGTACAATAGGACTCTGGCTGTAATATTTTTAAGATTTATGGCTGGCTTTGTGGCAAAATGGATTCTGATTTCTAGGACCTGCCTTGGGGAAGAGTAATTCTAATTTCTATAATTTGCCTTAGGGGTGGGATGAGGCTGAGAGACCGGAATGCAGATAGTATCTATCCTTTGGGGACCAGGATCTCCAACTTTCTAGAGACCACAGTAGCATGTAGAAAGCAACGTGTGCCAGGGAATCATTTAGAGTTATGATAAATGGGACCACATCTGTTTCTACACATTGTCTCTTGTCCCAGGGATTCTTTTTATTGGTGTGCAGTGACACATTAAGATGTCTAGGTTAATCATTCCATGGAACCAGATCTTTTCATAGTATGAAGCTTCAGCTGTGCCTTTATAAGAATGCCTTGGTGCCCTGCGAGGCAGGCAGCTCTGGGATGGTGTTACATGTGCATTGACCAGGGCAAGCGGCTCATTAGCTCTTTTGCTAAAAGTGGTTCCTCAGGTCAAGTGCTGTGCTGTATGGGATGACACGAGAGTGAAACAGGCAAGTTTCCTAGTATAGGCTCTGCCATAGAATGCACAAAGCTCACTCCTGTCAGGACAAGCCCTTGGCTTATTCCAGGTGAGAAAGACACCAAAGTAGTCAACTTGTCCTCAAATGGCTGCAGGGTCTTATAGTAAGACCCTGTCCAGGGTTCAGGGCACTGTTCTCTCTTGTTGAAAGATAGCACTTTCATTTCTGAAATTTTTATTCATTCCACACTGCTGATAGGAACATATACCCTCAGACCAACATTTTACTAAAATTAATATTTTAGAATGTTAAATTAAGCAGTGCTAAAAAATTAGTAAAATTTTTGAGGGTATGTGCTATATCAGCACTGTGAGATGAATAAAGATTGCAAATATAAAAATGTGGCCTCTTTGAAACAAAATGTTTTTAGAGAATTAGCCTTTTCTGGGTTTGTTCAATATTTTATCTAAACCAAATTAGCTATCACATTTTATTTTTACACACAGGAGTCTTCACTGATGTTTATCTAATGAAAAACTCTAGTCTGCTATATGGCACTACAGTAGATGATCAGATCTTTTTATATTCTTGCTCTTAAACATGAAATTTGTTTTTATTTCAAAGGCAACCTTTTCAACTTGTTCGTGACACAAATATACAAGTAGAAGGGGGGCCATTCCTTTCCATCCTAAGATTCATGACCAGAAACCTCCCCAAATGAAAACAAATTAACAAGAGAAAAGCATAACGAATTTATTTGATGGAAGTTTTTACACGGCACTAGAGCCTTCAGATTAAAGATCCCAACACATAGGAGAAGCTATCTGAGTTTATGCTTAGGTTTGATGAAGTAGTGAAAGCCCTGAAGAAATGTGATTCACAAAAAGGGTTAAGATCTCCTAGTAATAGACTGAAGGGGGAAACCCAGCAAGACCTGCCTGTGTAGACTCCCTGGCCTTTCTGCACAGTTTCCCTTCCCTCTGGATATGGGGCAGGACAGCTACTGAAAGAGGAGGCTTACTACCTACAAACAGAGTAGGGCAGAGGATTTCTCAATGGCCTGTTACGGTGGAAACTAGAAGAATATTTTTAAGTTTATGGCTGGCTTTTAGGCAAAAGGGGTTCTTTCTGTGATATGCCTTGGGGAAGAGGGATTCTAGGTCCTATGGTTTGCCTTGGAGGTAGGATAAGGCTGAGAGACAGAAGTGCAGAAGGACAGAAAGAAACTTCGCTTCTGAGGACTTCACTTTGAGACACTGTTTTCTGAGCCCCAATGGGTTTATAAATTTTAGTATTTTGGATTTCAATTGAATATGAACGTTCTTCTGTGGTACCCAGTGGAATGCACATACAAATGTGTTTTGGTAAGGTAGAATAAATGTGACTAAGATTATTTAGTAAATTTGTTGAACTATAAAATTCAGGTCATAATTTCCATCTTTTACCAAACAAATCAACCACTGTAACCAGCACTCATCCTAACAAACAGCATCACTGATTTCCCAGGGACTCCCCTGGACTCACGATCAATGTCTTCTTCAATAAGACAAACTACTAAGAGTAGAATATAAATGTCTTAATACAACCAAGAAGTAAGTGAGGTGAAGGTTGTGTTAACCAGTTTGGTGTAAGCTTTCCAACTGTATATCAAATCAGCACATTGTACCCCATAAGTGCATCAATGTACACAGTTATGATTTAATAAAAAAGGACGTTCAGTATTTTGCCTAGAAAACATTACAGATTAGGTTTGCATGGCTTTGAACTTTAGATAAATGAAGTAATGCATGATGCCCACCTTGTTCTTAGCTTATTGTTCAGTGTTACATCTGAGAGATTCATCCGTCATGCTATGTAGTTGTACTTTATTTGTTCTCATCTCTGGAAGGTTTCCAATGACATGAATAACTATATTCATTTGTCCGTCTGAAAGTTGATGGACATTTGTTAATTTCCAGTTTGGGGATATTAGAAATGGGTTCCTACAAATATGTAGATGGAAGTCTGTGGGTGAATGTATGTTTGCTTTGAGACAAAGGGATTAAGATACAATGGGACATTCTGAATTGATAGTTCAGCTTTGGTAGGTATTGCCAACAGCAGTGTATGGGATTTATTAAGGTTATTAATCTTTTCAAAGAATGAATTTGGTGTATCTCAAGTGTAGATCTTTTTTTGTTTATTTGATTTACATTCTTATCTTTAAGTATTTCTTCACATAGTCTTTGGATTAGATTTACTCCTATTTTTTCTATGAGAAAGAAAGTTCATTGATTTTTATTCTTTCTTCTTTTTAACCCATAAATTTACACCTGTAAACTTCCAGTTATATATTTTGGCATATCGTTACTGTGTACCTACAGATTTAAAATCAGGTTAAGTGCCCCTTTACTTAACAGTTTTAATATGCCGTATCTTTATAATTATGGTGTTCAAATCATTCTCTATTTTTGGTGATTTCTTGTTTGACCTAACAGTTATTTTGAACTATATCACTTTATTTTCAAACAGAAAAATCAAGTAATGATTAATTTCACAGTGACTAGAGAATATTCTCTAAGTGATTTTACAATTTTAAAATACATTTAGGATTCTAATATATAATAACCTATTGCATAGTCAATATTATTAAATACTTCATTTTAACATGAAAATAACAAATATTACATAGATAGTATACACTTTTTTTTCACCTGAAATGTAGCTCAAAATTGTCTTGTGGAAATATTAAATATAAATGTTATTGCTGATATTTTTGTTTGACCTATCAGTTAATACGTCTCCAGCTACTGTAGCTTAGTTTATTTTCCACTGAGTCAACGTCATATATGCCTTGAACATGTCATCAATAAACAACTAATCAAAGCACTTACTCATTTAATGGCATATGTTTTAAGTCTAAATGATAATAATTTTCATAAGTTCATACAAAATTTCCATCAAAATCCAAGAAAGCAATAACATAAACAATTCACTCTTCCTTATACAAGGTACTATTATGTCCCATAGCAATTAAAATATTACATAAGAAATAAACATTCGTATTTTTAACTAAGACGTTTGTGTCAGGACATGGTTTGAAAGCAGTTTGTCAATAGCTCCTGTTTGAAAGTAGTTCAATGTGTAACATACCAGGAAATGACATTTCCCTTGAAGACAATTTACAGGAACGTTTAGTGATATGTTTCCACTTAGTTCAGGCATATAAAAATAATTTTGTGATCAGAAACTTATGAGAGTAAACTTTTTAAATTTGAAAGTAATTAGTACTTGGAGTGCTGCGATAGATTAAGAAAACCTAACTTGAAAAAACATGAAAGATGATTTGTGGTATTCTATAAGCTGGACAATATTTTGTACAGATTTTTAGACTATGCAGCAAATTTTTTCATGGCAGAGTACTAGAATTTGTTGAGGAAAACAAGCAAATTTTTTAAAAAGCTATTCTAGTTTGAATATGAATTTGTATTTCTGTCATAGACTGAGAATATTTCCTGTGTAGCGATGAACTTAAAAAGCTTAAATCTGACATAGTCACCGAGAGAGAAACACTGCCACATCTGCGACAATAATAATTTGTATTATTGTTAAGGTGAAGACTAGTTTTGACATGGATGTTTAGATTTCACAGATTGAATTTGACTTATTATTCTAAAAGACTTTAGTTATAATTTCTTTTACTCATTTTCCTGTTCTTATATTTTTACAGATGAAAATCAAATGTACAAATATTGGGTCATCTGGAGTTGAAGAACGAAACAGGTG
This sequence comes from Galago senegalensis, assembly GCA_963575145.1. NCBI lineage: Eukaryota > Metazoa > Chordata > Mammalia > Primates > Galagidae > Galago > Galago senegalensis. The sequence continues at coordinate 5,446 of CAUYTI010153579.1, forward strand.
ATTAGTGGGCAAAGGAAAACATTTCATACTTGCAGGAATAAACTCTGCTTAAATACGTTTTCTTCATGAGTGCAGATTACATTTCTTTTCTGTAACGAATACTCAATGTTTCATTACAATTTTCTAACAGAGTCATCAACTTTCGACATTTGTCTATAATTTCTTCAGACAATCCTATGAGGGAAAGACAGCTGGGTTAGGTGAACCCAATGATTCAAGACAAATGCCCAGTGCACGTCTCATGAGACTTACGTTCTCTCTAGAAAGAATTGCAGAAGCATGAAATATGTTGATATATAGGAGTGTGGTGCCAAGGATCTACCGATGAATGTAGATATATTGAGTTAGCCACTTAAAGCAATTGCTTACACTCATCTCAATGATAAGCAGTCACAGATGAGATGTGTGTATTTGGGATGAAAGAGCTTGGCATGAATTTAAATCAAATCCAAAGTCTGACATTTACTTTATTTTGGTTGGAGAGAAAAGAAATATACTTAAGACTGAGAAACAAATTTAAATACTCAGGATGATTTTTAGAATCTTTGGAAATTCTGTCACAGAATCCTCACTTAGATTTCTCTGTAGAAAAATGAGTTGATGACGGCCTCCTAGGTTTGTGTTTAGATAAGTAGAAGACTTCCTCGATATAGACTGAAGTAAGCTTAGTGTGTAAGGATAAATTGGGGGGCAATGATTCACTTAGTTATGAGAAATAATCAAGAAAGAATAATGATCATAAGGAAATAGACTTCTAGTATAACAAGCTCTATTCAGTAGGTATCATGCTGCAAATACCGCGGATACACAGAGCAGACCAACAATGTGATACGTTAAATAAAAAAACAAAACTGAGTCCTACAGATTTAGTATATAACAAAACGAACTCAGCTCATCGTGAGCCACTGAGAATTTAGACTTGCAACGGAGCTATTCTCATTAAATTATACATGTGATTCTTTTTCTGTAAAATGTGTCCAGTGTCTTTTCATAAGTTAATCAAAACCAAGAAGGGCAATGAGACTAAAGAAATAGCTAGAAATATGCTACAACACTTCTTAGTTCATCCCTCATAAATCTTGAGTAACATGGTGCTTGAAGAATTTCCCCTAACCACAAAAACATACCAATAGGAATGATCCCTCAATACCATGTTCTTAAAAGAAGGGATGGAATGTGTATTTTGTTTGTTTGTGTATTTGTTTTTATTGTGTGCAGTGCTTAACTAAGAAATTATAGCTAATATCCACCAAACTGTCACCTCTTCTGCAGGCAGAATTTGCTTTCACGATCTGAACATTAACCTATATGATGAATGAATGTCACTAAGGACAGAGGAGATGATAACCAAGACCCGGCAGTAGTTTTAACCAACACAGAGAATGTTTTCCCAGTTGTTTGTCCAAAATGAGAAAATAAAGTGAGAGATTCAATTTGAATGTGTAATCTGGGACCGCAAGGTCTGCAGGAATACCAGAAAATGACCCTGATTGTTAACTTTGGAGTCGTCTAAAGAACGCTCCGCATCATATTACAGAATTCTGTTCCTCTTTGGCATTTGAAAACCACATAAAAAGTAGATAATTGCTATTACCATATTTCTCCAAAATAACTACTTATTAAAAAAGGGCTTTTCTTACTCCCCTGGGAAATTTTTGAAATATTTAAACTAAACATATTCATCTAGCCCCATTCAAAAAATTATTTTCTGCTCTTTATCAGTGGATTTGCCAGTCATAAATAAACTCAATGTATGTGAGGTTTTTTTTGCTACTCCTCAGAATGAATAATCACAAGAATTTACCATTACAAATGTACAGAACTGTGAAATTAGTCTACTACAGTTTTCACAGATTGTAGCAGAGGACATGAGACTCCTGGGCCACCGATAAGGACTTCATTAGTCACAGAACAGTAGGCAGCGTGATTGTATATTAACATGGCTTCTGCTTGTCCCCCAAGACCCACAGGGCAAGGGGGAAGCAAGCCCAGGTGAATGCTGCACCACAGTGAGTCTGTGTAACAGCTGAGGACCTCTAAGCTTAGGAAAACTCACATCTCGTTAGGGGGTTGCTAGCAAACCCACCCAAACTTTGGCCCAGCAGGAGACTTTATCTTTATCATCAGGAAATCTATCTGCCTTCTGCCGAAAAGGAGGCACTATTTCTGTTGTTTAAGGCTCCTTGCTACACAAAAGCTGTCATAAAAGATGTAAATATATCATAAAAAATTGTCTTCCAGAAACAAAAATATAACAGCAGATTTGAGAATCCACTCAGACCGAGCAAGCAGTAGAGGTGATGACGTCCCCCAAAAAACCATTAAATCAAATGGAATAGGGAAGCCGATCGTCTTTTGCATTGTACATACCAATTAACACTTATGGTAATTAATACCTTCTTCACAGCAGGTTTCTTCCTATCCTCTGCCTTTTTCTTAAAAATGCTATTGCTTCTTCATCAGCAGAATATTTGAGGAGGTTTCTTCTGCACTGTTGACCTTTTATTTAATTCATTAATCATATTTATCCACAAATACCATTTATCAACTCTGAAATATTTTGTGACTTCTACAAGGAAGTTAATGAAGTTAATGGTGCCGATGTTGGAAACCAAGGAATTATGAAGGTCAATTGTTTTTTAAAGTGCTTTTTATTTTCCTTAAAGAAATAGAACACAGATGCGGACTGGTTACATTAAAGAATACACACAGAATCAAATGGGTGTCCCTCATAATAAGTGCAACAGAAAGTAAGTCCTCATTAAAGTCATAGGCTTTATCATTTTTTCAAGAAGATGTTACCTTTTGCAAAAATCTAAGACTGGCTTTATTTTTTTTCCTTTTCAAAAGGAACATTACCTGTTTCTATTGGTTTGAGCTTGAGATAGATTTGTAGCCTCAACCAAAATATATGATCTGCTTAACCTTCATCAGCCTTATTGTAACTTTCCCCTGTGGTTCCCCAGAATGGATTTCTTACAATTTACAGCCGCTCTGATCTTGGCATATTGGAACTGGCACAATGTACAATATCTCAAACAGCAATTCCCATCACCTAAGAGTACAGACCGAAAGTGGAACAAACCCATTGTCTCAATCAAGCAGAACCTCTCAGGCAGCTCATGACTAATTGGAAGTTTCTCTGGCCTTATGTTACTCTCCTCCATGGCCAACATTTTGTAACATTATTCTCCTCCATTTTTTTTTTTTTAACCTGACCATGCCATTGGGGAAAAAAAAGATATATTTATTTCATAGTTCCTTAGGATATTCTGATGGGAAGTGAATAATATTTTATTTAATTTAACATTTGGCACAGTATTTCTTGACCTCAAATAATCGTCTGTTGTATTCTATAAACTCTGCTTACCATTACTGTGCGTGCTATTTTTTTCCTATTAGTAGTTAATTGATGGTTATGCTGTCTTGCTCTTTGCTCTCTTGATTCTCATCAAGATAGATACAGATAAAGTATTTTGTATTACAAAAAATGTTGATTTAGAAAATATTGAAGTCATTATTTGGGGGTTGATTAACTACTTTATCAATAAAATTATTAAACCATCTACACGGTGTGAATTTATAATAGGTTTTAACATTCTTCACTTTCTGCTATTCCAATCTGAATTTGAAAGACTCTATTAACAAGCCTTAAAGACCAGTTATGTACCTTTCTGCACTTACATCCACACAGAGCACCAACACCGCTTTAGATAAGTGGAAAATGAAAGACAATAACACAGCCCAACCCACCGTTCAGTAATTCTTTTGAAAGCAATCTAGATTCCCCCCCCCTTGTTCCCACTAATGCATTTTTTCTTGAGTGATTATTTTTCTCAATAATTAATTATAAAATATTGACTGATTAATTCCATTGTGTCAGACAATGTGAAGGTAGAGGGGACACAATCTGGGCTTAGCGACTAGTTCTTTTCCTTCCTTCAGCTTACACGATAGTGGAGAAAATACGCAATGGAAAAATCAGATCTAATGCAGTGAAATGTGAGATACGTGTGCTTGGCTCCATTGAGACATGGACCAGCCTTTAAAAGATTAGGAAAGGTAGGTGTCGGTTCTGTTCTGAAGACCGAAGATTCATTTCCACCCTCACCTCCTCTTTCTTCATTCAAAGAACATCATCCGTCCATTGTTCTACTCATTGCTGTCTGTAGAATGTGCGTGTTTGGGTCTCTATGAGGCACTCAAGTGTTTTGCATAATTTTAAATTTAATTTAAATACATTTATTCATCTGTCATTTTATACTCACTAAACTGAGACTTTTAGGGAAGAAAAGTTATGCAAATCTTAAACTATGATCAGTATTAGAAATATTTTCTTTCTTTACTACTCTTTGCTGAGAGGGTTACTGTGGGCATTTGGTATCATATATCCTAACTGAATGTAACTACATACACATTTATGTACTACAGGAATGAATTCTTTCCCATAAATATCAAATGAAACTGGCTTTTCTTTTGGTAAATGTTATATGTAGTGCCTCTCCTCATTTTAACTACTTTTTAGAATGACATTTCTCTAGTTATACAAGTACTAGGGTTTATTGCAAAGATTTTGAAACCAGAGAAAATTTAATCACATGTGATCCCTTCTGAAATATCAATAGTTTGATACTTTATAGTTGCACATAGTTTATAATGCACACAAACGTGTATCTATGTGGGTGAGTGTGTATGTGTGTGTAGCTGTCTCTCCTGTCAGAGGGGATTGGTTTCAGGACTCCCCATGGATACTGAAACTTGTGGATGCTCAAGGCCCTGATATAAAATAGCAGAGAATTTGCATAAACCTACACACATCCTGTATACTTTAAATCATTTCCATATTTCTTATAATACTTAATGGAAAAGTCTGTGCATATTCAGAACAGATTTTTTTTTTTTTGGCAGTTTTTGGCTGGAACTGGGTTTGAACCCACCACCTCCAGCATATGGGGCCAGCGCCCTACTCCTTTGAGTGACAGGCACTGCCCCAGATTTATTTTTTTTTTAAGACAGAGTCTTGTTTTGTCACCCAAGCTACAGTGCAGTTGTGTCTTCATAGTTCACTACCACCTCAAGTTCCCTGGGCTCAATTAATTCTTCTACTTCTGCCTTCCAGAGTGCTAAGTTTACAGGTGTGAGCCACTAAGCCCAGCCAGTACAAATGCTTTCTTTAAAGAAATATTTTTGATCCAGGGTTTGTTGAATCTCAAGATTAAAATAACTCACAGAAGGCTGATTCCATGTATGTATTATATATTACATATTATATGTACACAAATTATATATAAAATTTTGCATGTACTCCCTTTAAGCAAGTTTTCTATAACATTATTTAATAGTTGCATAGTATTCTATTTGGTATATTTTCTATAAAATCAGTTGTTTTCAGACTTTATTGCTATATATATTTTTTAAGATAGAGTTTCCCTTTGTCACCCTTGGTAGAGTGCTGTGGCATCATAACTCACATCAACCTCAACCTCTTGGGTTCAAGTGATCCTCTTGTCTCAGACTCCCAAGTAGTTCTCTCAGACTACAGGCGCCTGCCAGAGTACCCAGCTATTTTTAGAGATGAGGTCTCACTCTTGCTCATGCTGATCTCAAACTCGTGAGCTAAGGCAGTCCACCTGCCTCGGCCTCCCAGAGTGCTAGGATTAAAGGCGTGTGCCCCTGCATCCAGCCTTTATCACTATTTCTAATTGATTGCTTTAAAATATTACCATAATAAATATATTCCTGACATCAACCTTTCCTTCATATAATTGTGGTATATTTCTGAAATGGCTGAATGAAACAGTTAAAGACTCAGTGCCACAGCCAAGGTTTCATTTTAAACATTCTACCTTTGTTCTCCTCTTGCTAACTTTAGCTTTACTTAGCCAACTAATTATACGAATGCAAAGCATCTCATTTCCGACCAGTTAGAACTGTAGTTAAATTAACTCACTTCAAGTGTTACTGCCAGGGCTTATACGATCACCTTGAGGAATAGCCCCCACGGATGATGTTGGAAACAAGACTCTAGAGATTCTGAATCCTGGGTCTTGCATCCCCTCACTAGATGTCCTGCTTCTTCAGATCACTCAGGTAAATGACACCTGTGGTGGGTGGAACAGCAGCAATTATACCCTGGCACAGAGTGGGCACTGCCAGCAAGTACGTCACAACCCACACACACACCACAGGAAAAATGGTTGGACTGTTTTAAGAACTCATTTGTCTAATGAACAAGATTAATTGAAGGCCTTATGACTTATTTCCTCACTTTCAAGAAACAGGTCTCTGGTTTAAGAGCGATGAAAAGATCAAGAAAAGCTGTCAGCAGGGCGCCGGCCGCATACACGTAGGGTGGTGGATTCAAACCCAACCTGGGCCTGCTAAGCAACAATGACAACTGGAACCAAAAAAAAAAAAAAGAAAGAAAGAAAGAGAAAATGGCCAGGCATTCTGGGGTGCCTGTGGTCCCAGCTACTTGGGAAGCTGAGGCAAGCGAATTGCTTAAGCCCAAGAGTTGGAGGTTGCTGTGAGCTGTGATGTCACAGCATTCTACTGAGGGTTACATAGTGAGACTCTGTTCTCAAAAAAAAAAAGAAAAAGAAAAGAAAAGAAAAGAAAAGAAAGAAAGAAAGAAAGAAAAGAAAAGCTGTTTCCCTGTCTTTGTTCTTCAAGTGTGGTCAGGAATCTTCTGAGACAGCAAACCGAATCCCAGCTTTTGTCTCTGAAGTTTGCAAAAAGGGGAAAATTCAGATCTTGGTTTTCTCCAGTGGAAATGAAGGGAAATCTCTCTCTCTCTCTTTGTCTCTCTCTCTTTCTTTCTCTCATCATTTAGTGACATCTGCAAGAAGAAAATCAGTCTGAGAAATTTATAACTTGTTCTTCCAAAAACAAAATAAAAAAAGTCTTTCCCTCAACTCTTGGTCTCTTCATGATACTGTTCTCAAGAGCTAGCAGGTTACATACTGTTGAGCCCCAGTTAAAAGACACATTTTCTGGCATATTCAGCCAGTGCTCATTTTTTCTGATTTCTCATCCTTAATATTCTACTTCATACTCTGGGATAATATTTCATTTTTATAAAAAATCTAGTAAATAGCACTATTAATAACATTAGCAATATCAATCCAGTCTGTTACCATTTCAAAGCATTTTCATAAAGATTAATATATTTTAAATTCTTGTATGCTCTGAAAGTGTGAAAAAATGTTCTCATTTACTTCACAGATTAGAAAGCGGAGAGACAGGGAGCATAACTATGTTTTCAGTCCCAGAAATACAAAAGGAAAGAGTTAGAAGCTGATCCTCAAATATTTATCTGCATGTTAAAAAAAATACTTTCTAGTGTTCCATAGAGCTTTCTTTTATTATTATTTTCTGCATTTATATTTTGAATAATCAGCCAAAGCTAAAAGAAAATTAGCAGTTTATTGCAGGGGTCCCTCTCTGGGGACAGGGTCCTTTAAGACCTGAGCAATCACCCACGTTTGACTGAGGGAAAAATAAAGTTAAAAGCTGTGAGAGAGAAGAACACACAGAATAAAGTTTTAAACAGCGGACATAAGGGATTACCGCTAGCTGTGAGGCTTCAGCGAGAAGCCCTGAGTGCTTGTTCCACCCAGCTTTTATTGAAGGCTATTGTCTCATTTAGCTGAGAGGGTAACCTGAGGAAGGGAGTAAAAGTGTCAGCAGTTTCTTCTTTGAGCAAGCATGTTAGTTCTTATTCTATCTATGATCATTAACTTTAAGGATCTGGACAGCCTTGAGAAATCTAGAACCTGAGCCTTGTGTGGGGGCAGCCTCCTGTTTGTGGTCAGGCACACAGATTCCTTGGGGAGCATTAGACTCCTCTAGTTTCCCTGAGAGCAGAAGTGATGGCATCAGGCTCCTCTCAAGAATAGGGGAAAAAGAGGGATTTTCCCCTTATCTCCACCCAGAGGCATTTCTCTGCCTGGTTAGGGGACAAGCCCTCCTGCCCGTATCTCAGGGCTCCAGTCATTCCCTTGATCCCCACCCTGGCCATTATACAAATCCCCACAGTGGGTATTTGCTTCTGGAAGGTTGTTGGCTGTTGACAGGGCGAGGTTGGCCTGGTTAATGTTCCTTCCCAGGCCTTGCATGCTGCTTTTGCTACACTGTTCTTCAGAGTGTTTATAGACCCAGCAGGGTGTTTGTAAGCTATATCTCCCCAGGTCAGGATTTCAGTAAAAGCAGAAACTGCTCAGACAGGTGATTTAACTGTTAGTCTAAAAGAAATCTTTTTAAGTTTTTTCTTGGAGGATCTATCCAAAACTGCCAAAGGGGTGTTAAAATCTCCAACTATTATAGTGCAGGAAGATATCAAATTGTTCATGTCTGTTAGGGTTTCCTTTATAAACTGAGGAGCATTCTGGTAGGGTACATAAATGTTAATAATTGAAATCCCTTCATGTTGAGTATTTCCCTTGACAAATATGAAGCGACCATCCTTATCATTCCTTACTTTTGCCTATTGTATCTGCGAATAAAATTGCAGCCCCTGCTTTTTTCTGATTTCCATTTGCCTGAATTATAGATGTCCATCCCTTCACTCTTAGTCTATTTTTATCCTTTAAGGTAAAGTAAGACTCTTCTATGTAAGAGGTATCTGGCCTGAGTTTATATAGCCAGTCAGCCAAGCTATGCATCTTTAGAGGAAAATTTAAGCCATTCATGTTAATTGAGAGAACTGATAAGCATGGTACTGTTTTGGGTATCATGTTTTTCAAATGTCTACTGTATATTTTTAATACTTTCCCTACTATGGAAATTATGTTTTGTTCAAAAGTTTCTGGGTGAGTTTACTTTGGCCATGGGCCACTGTGCTGATCATTATGGAGAATGGGTCTGAGAATATCCTGGAGAGTTGATTTAGTTATAGCAAATTCCTCAATATGTGTATGTCAGGAAAGTATTTGATTTCTCCATCACAGATGAAGCTCAGTTTAGCTGGATACAGAATCCTGGGCTGCAAGTTGTTTTCTTTGGTGGGGGGGAGATTGAAGGTCAATGGCCATCCTCTTCTGGCTTGGAAGGTTTCAGCTGAGAGATCTGTAGTTATTCTAATATTTCTCCCTTTGTAGGTGATACTTTTCTTATGTCTGGCTGCTTGAAGAATTTTGTCCCTCATATTAAGTTTGGTAAATTTAATTACAATGGATATAGATGCTTTATTTGGATTGAGTATGCTGGGGTTCTGAAGCTGTCTACTATCTGAATTTCAGGATCCCTTGCAATATATGGGAAATTCTCCTCCATAATATCTTGGAGTACAGCCTTTAGGAACATCCTCTTCTCCTTCACGAATTCCTATAAGACGAATGCCAAGTCATGGAAGCAGCCCAAATGCCCATCAACCCATGAATGGATTACCAAATTGTGGTATATGTATACCATGGAATACTATGCAGCCATAAAAAGGTGGCGACTTCACATCTTTTATGTTTATCTGGATGGAGCTGGAACATATTCTTTTTAGTAAAGTATCTCAAGAATGGGAAAATAAAGTATCCAATGTACTCAATACTACTATGAAATTAGTATATCATTGCCTACACATTCATAGGAATGGTAAAATATAACTATAGTCCAGAAAGAAGGAGGGAATTGGAGAGAGGGGGGAGGGGATGGGGAAGATCAGGAGGAGGGAGGGTATTATGAGATCCTCACCTAATGTGCATAATGTAATGATACATTGCAAAACTACTAAGAATAGAGTGTGAATGTCTTACCACAACAAATAAGCAAGAAGATATGCATGTTAATCAGTTCAATGTAAGGATTCCACATTGTATATCAAATCAGCATACTGTACCCCATAAATGCATTAATGTGCACAGTTATGATTTAATAAAGAATGAAAAGCAATAAAAGTAAGCTAGCTAAACCTGTTTTATTCTACCTTGCTCAGTTTATTTCTCTGTTTTTTTTCCCTTTTCTGGGGGTATTTCCCCTTGCCAAGTGGGATCTTGGGTCCCCATTCTCCCTGCAGTTTATTTTCTGAAAATTTCAAATCAGGATGCATTTTCATGCTCATATTTTTCATATGTAAAAGCGATTTAATTTATATTACATAAATACTTAAGCAAAGCTGTCAGACGTTGTGTTAGCAGCCACAGTTAACCCAAGCAGCCATTTCATTCAGGGCACTGCTGGTCAGACCCTAACAAGGCCAGATGACCCTACTGACATCTAAAGATAGATTTTTTTTAATATTATTATTTTATTTATTTTATTTTTTATTAATTTTAATTAAGATCATAACTGTATACATTCATGGGGTGCAATGTGATGATTTAGTATACAATGTGGACTGCTTAAACTGATTAACATAGCCATTACTTCATGTACTTATTTTTGGTGGTAAGATATTTAAAATTTACTCTTAGTTATTTTAAAATATATCCTTGCATTGTATACATTAGGTGAGATCCCACTAAGAGCCTTCCCTTCTCCCACCAATCGCTCTCCCTCCTCCTCCCCCATCCCTCCTCCTCTTGGCTAGACTATATTTGTATTTTATCATTCTTATGAGTGAGTGTTTATATATTGGTTTCATCACAGTATTGAGTACATTGGATACTTTCCCCCCCATTCTTGAGATACTTTACTAAGAAGAATATGTTTTAACTCCATACAGTGGAGATTATTTTTTCACCTCCAAGGCCTACATAGACTAAGTTGGGGAACTGGACTCCCTGATACCAGTCAAGGACCCAGAGCACACCATGCACCCAGTAAAGTGTTGAATAATTATAAATTTAGTCTTGATTAAAAATGCTTTGAAGATCTAACCATCTTAAGATAGGAAGATGTTGGATAACTTTATAAACCATGAAGGGGAGTCTGCTTGAGGTGCACTATGATAACTAATAACATTGCTGATGTTTTCTTTTACTCTGAGAATAAAAAAAAAAAACAAAGGGGAAAAAGGGGGAGGACAGTTCTTTGAAGAGAAATCCTTGCTGTTCTCTGGAATTGCTGCTTTTCTATAAACAAAAGTGAAACCATTGATCTTTCATCTGCTTCTCTGTTGTTTGGTTCGGGTGGCAGGTGGACAGATTTCTTCGTCGGGCAACCTTGGCGTGCTGACATTGTGTTCGATAATGACTTATATTTCATATGTTCTTTTATAACTGCAACAGAGTCCTTATTTTTACACAAACCCAATTCTTTTTTTAACAATTAGGAACACATAAAGGAGTTCATTGGTATTGGAATTTTATGCTTATATAATGTAATTGAGTCACACCAATTAGAGAGATGCATATTTTAGCCTGAAGTTAGAAATTTTCATTTTTCTTTTTGATTCTGGGATGGAGATATAAACCTAAGTAGAAATATTTATAATTATCTAGTACATTTTAAAGTTTCTAAAATGCTTTTTGAATTTAAGTCATGATTTCAATTTTATTTTTAAATCTGTAAATTCAGAAAAAGATAAAAGCCTTTGGGGCTATAATTAGTCCCATCTCTATATCACATTGCTTAACCTCGTTTTTATCAAATTTCGTAGCTTCTATAGTACAAAAAGTAATTTACTCACTATAATGACGGCATTTCAAACAGTAAGACTTTACAGTGTTTATTTCCAAACACTTTTTCATGCATTCATCAATCAAATAGTCATTTTATGTGTCACATGTTCAGCTAGATAATTGATTAAGAAATAAATAGGACATGTCCTTGTTTTGACTTCATTTAAAAGAAATCCTAAAGGAGGAAGCAAAGTATCTGAAGTAGAATATAATAAGTGCTGTGACAGGTTCACGTAAGGCAGAAGAAAATGATGCACTCTGTCCTCAGGTGGATGAGTGCTTTGGGGGGAACTTTCTGGAGATGTTTGCTTTTAAGCAAAATCTACATGGTTTGAAATATTTTGCCAGGCCAGCTGCAGTGGCCCACGCCTGTAATTCTAGCACTGTGGGAGGCCAAGGCAGGTGGATTGCTTGAACTCAGGAGTTGAAGAGCAAGATCCTCATCTCTAAAAATAGCCAGGCGTTTTGACAGACACCTGTAATCCCAGCCCTAGTCATAACAGGGAGGATGACTTGAGCCCAAGAGTTTGAGGTTGCTGTGATCTGTTACACTATGGCACTGTACTAAGGGCAACAAAGTGAAACTCTGTCACAAAAAAAAGGAAGGAAAAGAAAAAAGAAACATTTTGCCAGCTCTACTAGGAAGGAGAGATAATTTCACAGGAAGAAGGATGGGGACCAAAACACAGAAATCTGAAAGGGTGTGGGTTAGTCAAGCATTGTGAGAAAATAGTATTGGGAAATGAAGGTGAAAGGTATGAGCCAGATAGCCTAGCTGGAGAACAGTTTTTAAATGCTAAATTTGAAAGTGGCATTAAATAAAGTATGGTCGAACTGTGGGCAAAAGGTAAGGAAGGATTTGGTTTGAATCCTGCTTCTACCCTGTAATAACTGCTTGACCTTGGACAAATTTCTCGACAGCTATGGGATGTGGGTTTTATATTTGAAATATTAGGGTAAATAAACATGTACACTATGCTCTGTATGTGGTTTTCAGGTTTAAATAAAACAGCAAAATTTATGTGATGAGAAGACTGCCTGATTCTACTCAAATTTCAGCAATCAGTGCTGTTGTTACTCTTATGATTAGGGCTTGATTTAGAGAAAAGTCATTCCAGGAGGGGTGTGGAGGGCTAATTGGGAGAGAAAGACACTACAGTCCAGGGAATTTCTTAATAAGATATTACAACCATCTAGTCTGCAGAACACAGGAAGAGGAAAAATAATATTCACAATAAAAGCAAGAACATTATCTCAAATTTATTGATTGCATTTCTATCATGGTACAAACTTTACATCAATTGTTCTTATGTATTACTCAAAACAGCCTGAGAAGGTAGATTTTATGTATCAGTCAGGGTTCTCCAGAGATACACAACAAATATTCTATTCATTCTATATATTTCCTCTCTTTACACACACACACACACACACACACATTTGTATATATACAGAGCATCCATAAAGTTTGTGTGTAATTTAAATAGACAACTATATATGATGAATGTAAATATATATACATAATTTTATGTATAGAATAAATCTCTTTCCCTCTCTCTCTCTCCTAAACAGTTGATCCTGAACAAAACAAGGGTAAAAGTACCATCTCCTGCACAATCAAAAATCCACATATAATATTTCAGTTCTCACACTTGATCAAGCTAAGGACAATATTAGCTTATTAAATAGGAAATGTCTGATTTATAATCAAAAGTTAAATTTATTATATTTCAAACAAGGAGCAGGACAATTAACCAAAGCATATGTCTGAACTCTAGACACATCTTGCTGGTAGCTTTTTAAAACCTGTATTGAAGAAGGCTTTAGGACAAATCAGGAAAGGCACTTGTCACAGCTTGTTGGGAATTGAATATTTTTTCCTTGTAGGATGTGGTCCAAGCCTAGGAGATGCGGTAGTCTGGTGGTGTAAGGTCTGGTGCATACAGTGGATGGCAGAGAGTTTTCAAGTCCGGCGTTTGTAGTTTGAGCAGCCGTATTTGTGCACAACGTCATCTTCCAAGAGGACTGGCCTGTCTCTTGGCCAATCTCAGCTGCTCAGCCCCACGCACGCTCATCATATCCTGGCACTGGTTGTAGTAAACATCCTCTGTAAGCGATTGACCAGTTTCAAGAATTGGTAGTAGATAGTAGAAGCGCTGAAACACGGGACAGTCACCATTAGCTTTTTTTGATGAATATTTAAACTGTCACTTGGAACTTCTTCTATTACTAACGGTTATCCAACCATTGTGCCAAACCCTTGTGATTATCAAAAAGAATCCATTTTTCATTACATGCAACAATACTGTGTAGAAATCATTTGCCTTTAAGTTGTGACAGTGAGGAAAGGCAAGCTTCAAAACAACTTCTTTTCTGACCTTGATACCGGATTTTTAACACTGGATTTCCAGGCTCTTGGTCTCAACGATTCGATGAATGAATCGAGGGACCATAGAACGAACAGTGGGGTTTTATTTACAGCTCAAAGAACCAAACCTCCTTGCAGGGCAGGATACAAGTGTTACAGCTCTTATGAAAACAACTCTTACAAAGAGCCAAGCCTCTTTGTAAAGCAGAATAGATGTGTTACAGCTCTTACAAAGGGCCAAGCCTCTTTGTAAGGCAGGATCAGCACTAGAAGTGCCACAGATTTTGCCCCCAGGCTCTCTCCGCAGGGCCTTATATAGGTGTAATAGCTTAGCTGTGATTGGTCCATAAAATGGACCATAAAATGGACCAATCAGGAGCAGGATTGAAAATGGACCAATCAGGGATGGGCACCAGTTTTCCCTTGATTGACAGATCCTCTAAAGGCACTCTACTGGAGCCTCTGGGGGAAGAAAGCTCCCTCGCTTGCCCCAACCTGCCAGGTTTTTTGCCGGCTGCTGCCACCAAGACAGAAGTGGCAGGTTCCCCAGGCCCTGCTAGGCTGAGCTGGCTGGGGTGTCACTTTTCCGGTATCAACCTCATTTAAGTCATGTGGAATTCATCTATCCAGCGTTTTTTACCCTGAGATTTTATTTCAAATGGTCCACCATTGTTGAAATAATAATGTTGGGGTGGTGCCTGTGGCTCAGAGGAGTAAGGCGCCAGCCCCCTATGCCAGAGGTGGTGGGTTCAAACCCAGCCCCAGGTCAAAGCTGAAAAAAATAAAAGAAATAATAATGTTAACTGTTGGGTCTAGTTCACCCATAGGGTTGGGGGTACACTTCCACTATAGCTTTCAGCTCATCATTATCCATCTTGGTATTAGGTCTCCCATGTGGCCCATCTTTGAGCTTAAAATCACCACAATGGAACCTCTCAAATCACCTGGTACCAGGCAGGCATTAGCCATGCTCTTCCCAAACACTTTGTTTATTTTTATGCTGTCTGTGCTACCTTAGTTATATGAATGAAACAGAATGAACTTGTTTTTTACTTATTTGTAGTTTCACAAAAATTTCTCTAAAATATTTGCAAGATAAACTAATTCAAAAATATATGTTTGAAAGAGAGGAGGCACCTTCACAATAAAAATTAAACAAGAAGCGTCAAAATGAAACTTCAGAGATATCAACTGTCAAACTTAGTACTTGAGGAAATTGGACATTTCATAATTAATAACCCAAGAAAATATTGTTATGAATAGTAGAAGAAAGAAAAAATATATCTACTATTATTTAAGTGGTTGTGCTATTTTGAATTACTAAGTGGCTGGCAGAGAAATTCTGAAATATCCTTCCTCCTTTATCTGGTTACAACACCTACTCCTCCTTCAAGTTTGAGGTAGACAGCGCTTTCTTTTGGAAGACTTCTTGAGGTTCCAGAGTCAATTAGTTATTTTTTCCTGTGCTTCCTCATGACACAATTCTGTTCAATGCGCCACACCCCACGGTGAACTCCTGAAGATGGAGAGACGTGTCTTAGGCAGGCTTGTATACTTTTCAGCTAACAAAGTTCCTGGTCTCTGGCACCAAGCAAAAAGTAATTGCTATAAATAAAAATTAGTCACTTCATTTTATTTAAAGAACTATCCAAATGATCGGACAGTAGTATTACATATTCATAAATTCTTTAAATAACTAAATTAGAGATGAGAAAGTGAGGCAGATTTTTTTTTTCAGGTTCTGTCCTTCATGTACCATTGACTCTGTCATGACTGGACTTATTTATATCTTTTTCTGTTTGGTTGGTGTCCATTTTAACTCCAAGTTCTACATCATCCTTATGCCTATTTATTCATGTCATTAGATGTACTCATAGAAAATTATATCAGTCTATGTAGCTGCTGTTTATGTAATAACTTGAACCAAGTCTAAAAATAAACAACAAAAGGGGGGAAATCAACATTGATTATGTTACTAGACAAGTTCATCTTTAAAAGAAAAAAATTTATTTCTTTGTATATTGAAATAGACAAATTAGCTTTCCTCATCATCCTTTTCTTGACATCTAACCCATGTGTTTCTTCATTTTATTTCTTTAGTTCGGGAAAATCAGGGGACTATCATTCTGAGATAGTTTTAAATATTGTGCTACCATTTAAACTTATATCACCGACAACTAGTGTCAATTCTAATCACTAAAATCTAGGTAATGATAATAAATTTAGAAATGCATACTCTATTCAAAATAATTTACAAGAATTTCTCGATTATTTTGAAGGGAAATTGATTCCATGTGAAGATTGATTTATATGTTTGATTTTACGGCCAAGAAATTCCATCTGCCTTTGTGTTGCTGAGCCACATCAACAACTAGGTCAGATTCCTTCTGGAGCACCAAAGTATCCAGCAAAATTGTGCTTGGCAGTTTGCACGCTCAGCACACACACTAATGGCTGAACTCTAAGTCCCTTCTCTGAGCCACCTATTAGCTATGTTTGTGCCTGTACGTGGTTTCTGGTCACATTGAGTATATATAGGATTAGATTTTTTTAAATTTCAGATTAATATGAGGGTACATAAAATTAGGTCACATTGTTTACATCTGTAAGGTAAAGTCCAGGTTGTCACTGATGATTAGCTTTTAAAAATGGCTTTAGGCTCGGCACCTATAGCTCAACCAGCTAAGGCACCAGCCACGTACACCTAAGGTGGCGGGTTCGAATCCCCAGCCCGGACCCACCAAAAACAACAATGATGGCTGCAACCAAAAAAAAAAAATAGCCGGGCGTTGTGGCGGGCGCCTGTGGTCCCAGCTACTTGGGAGGCGGAGGCAAGAGACTCGCTTAAGCCCAGGAGTTGGAGGTTACTGTGAGCTGTAATGCCACAGCACTCTACCCCGGGGGACAGCTTGAGGCTCTGTCTCAAAAAAAAAAAAATGGCTTTAATTTTAATAATGTTGGCACATGGAATTCAAAAAAGAGAGGGTAGCACCTGTGGCTCAGTGAGTAGGGCGCGGGACCCATATACCAAGGGTGGAGGATTCATACCCGGCCCTGGCCAAATCACAACAAAAAAGAAAAATAGCCGGGCACTGTGGCAGGCGCCTGGGAGCTACTTGGGAGGCTTAGGCAAGAAAATCACCTAAGCCCAGGGAGCTGGAGGTTGCTTCAGCTGTGATGCTACAGCACCCTACTGAGGGCGACAAAGTCAGACCCTGTTTCTAAAAAAAAAAAAAAAAAATTCAAGAATTCAAGGAAGAGAAATGGAGCCCTAACTAGCTCTTATAAAAGAATTATAAATAATAATAATGCACAGAGTTGTTGATTTGTAACCGTCACTTTTAAGGAAACATACAAAATATTTTTAAATAGATAAAAGGTGTTTTTAATTTAAATAACATGTAGCATATTCTAATGTTTAAACTCCTTCCTGATCTGGCTACACCTGACCTAATCTGTTCCAGGTGAAATGTTTATTTCTGTATTCACCTATCCTTTTGCTGATTCCTTGTATAATTTGAGAAGCCTTGATTTTAAGCCACTAAATAAAGAACTGCTAGCTCAATAACAGTCTTTGAAATTCCAAATGTATTCTGTTCACATCAAAACTTCACAATTTCTCTGATATTGTCATTAAATTACATGAATAGTTTACAAATGATAATTAATATAACCCACTTAATCCTAACTATATGTATTTTTCTAAGTTACTCTATTGTAAATAAATGTGAATATTTGTATTATTATATTTTATTCTGAATCTCCTCTTAGTTTTAAAATTCAGGAGACTAAAATTAGTTTCTAGGAAAACATTCTGTCTTAATGCCCTGTCTTCCTAACCGATCTATATAGTTTGGGGGCATTTTAAGATGCTTTGCAAACTCTTCTGGGGTTGTCCCCCTTTCCTTTTTTTTTTTTTTTTTTGTACTTTAATAACATAATCCAACAAGCATTTAGTAGTGCCCACTAGATGTCAGACAATCTCCTAATAATTCCAAAATAACAATCTTTCTGGAAATCTTCCCACGTATAGAAGGACTTTGACAAGGGGAGAGCACTGTTGAGAAATAGGTCATTTTTTCCTACATTTTTTCCTACAATTAACAAATACTGAAGTAGTCTACTTCCTGAAAACTTTCTGATTGGAGCTAACTTTAGGACAGGTTAGGTCACAACTCAACTAACAAGTCAGCAATGAAAGGTAATTTAAAAGACTCATTTCTACAAGATGCTACATTATTGACACAAGAGTAAGTATTTTAATCCAGATTATAAATAATCATTCTTTCATTCATTCTTAAAATTGTCTATTATAGGTCCAATATATAATTTTCATGATCAAAATACAAATGAAAAATTGTGCCTATCCTCAAGGAACTTATACTTACTAAGAAAGAAATTAATATGTTAATTATATTTTAAAAATGCAGGTTGAAATATGAACTCTACATAATTAAGACAGAATTTAAGTGTCAATATAAAACAATATACCTTTCTTGTACCTATGCATAATTTTCACAAAAAAAATCAATTGTGTGAACTACAAAATTTTGGATACTTTAAGCATATGTAGAAAACCAAATACAAGTTCAAAATTCAAGAAAATTTTGTTGAGTGCCTGGATAATGTATTGAAGAGAAAGTCCATTTTTTTCTCTTACATAATCAACACTATTTTGAAAATATTTAGGAATGCTTTTTACTGAAAAAAAAAGTTACCTTGAATAAACTATGGGGTAAAGATTAACACTCTATAAAGGAATTTGTAAATTTCTCCATGAAACTAAGACAATGCTTTCCAAAAGATAAAATAATCTTTATATAAAAATTATTTTGTTTTGAAAATAAAAATGTATCTCCAAGTTCATTCTTGATTTTTTTTACATATACAATATCCAAAATAACTCTCCAAAGAGTTTTAGTAT
The DNA here is from genome assembly GCA_963575145.1 of Galago senegalensis. Classification (NCBI taxonomy): domain Eukaryota; kingdom Metazoa; phylum Chordata; class Mammalia; order Primates; family Galagidae; genus Galago; species Galago senegalensis. The sequence continues at coordinate 24,290 of CAUYTI010153579.1, forward strand.
GCTCACTCTGATGTCTTCTACTTGCTATTTTTTTTTTTTTTTTTTTTTTTTTGAGACAGAGCCTCAAGCTGTCCCCCTGGGTAGAGTGCCGTGGCATTACAGCTCACAGCAACCTCCAACTCCTGGGCTGAATCAAGTCTCTTGCCTCTGCCTCCCAAGTAGCTGGGACCACAGGCGCCCGCCACAATGCCCGGCTATTCTTTGGTTGCAGCTGTCATTGTTGTTTGGCTGGTCCGGGCTGGGGATTCGAACCCGCCACCTTAGGTGTATGTGGCTGGCGCCTTAGCCAGTTGAGCTATAGGCGCTGAGCCTCTACTTGCTATTTTTATTGTGTTTAATTCTATTGGCTCAATTTGTGGCCTTATATCACAAAAGTTTTTTTGTAATATTTGGTGATTCTTGGTTTATTATTATTATTACTTGGATATCTCCTTTCATTTCCATTTTTCCTTGTTGTAATCCATTTCTGGGCATTGTATAAAATGAACAGAATGTACTGATGACATGTGTGTGCCACCACCATTGCACCTTCTGGGTATGAGATGTTCCCTGGGAATAATTAACTTTTAAGAACATCATCTCTGCATTCCCAGAGTTGACAATCACCTCTCCAGCCTAAGATGAAGTGCCACTACTGATGGTTTTTATGGTTCTGGGGAGGAATGAGAGGTATTCAGACTACCTAACTGTTCCAAGTCTATTTTCCCCCTCCATCACCTTGACAACAAATATCCCCAAATTCCTTGCTGCATCTGCATCTGCTCATGCACATCGGCACTCTCTGACGCTGTTCCTAATTTTGCAGTAATTACCTTCTCCACGTGTCCTCTGAACTGGTTCCCTCTGACTTGAGATTTAAGCATGTCTGTTTTCTAAATGTTTAGGTTCGTCTCAGTATTTCTATCCAGTGACGTCAGTTTTTATTGTTTTGCTGGACATTTATTCTATTTTTAACATAATGTTGTGTTCCATTGATGGAATGTTGGGAGAGAGAGAGCAGGTACTTATTTCTCGCTTTATTATTTTATTCCAATCCTTTAACTCTCACGGCCTTTCCATTGACCGTGTTCTATACTCACATTCACATTTGAACACATGGCACTTTGCATTTGTATATTGTGCAGTTTGTTGATTTAGTATAAAAATGATTTTAATTTGAAATCGTGCTTCTTTCCTTGGATTTTTGTTTCTTTTCTTCATGGAATGGCAACAAGATTCCCCCAATACTTATATGGTAAAGTTTATAGTCTTGTATCCTCTTTCTCTACTCATTATATATAAATTATCTGCTAATGTTTATATCAGCTGTTTTCTTTTAAACTTTTTTTTTCAATACTTTATACTAAAAATACTCAAATGTTTATCCATTGTTGGTCCTTATTACTTCTGCTTGTCTCAGTATTTATTTCTTGGCTGGGATATTGAAATCACCTCAATTGTCATTGTCCTCTTTAACATGCCCACTTAATAAATTTATTTCACAGTAGACAAAATTACTTCCAACATAATCTCTTTTATCCATGAATCTCCAGTCTCTGGAGAATGGCCTGTATTCGTAGATGGTGCACATGATCCTTCATAATCCCCACTTTTGTCACTCTCACTGTGGGTTCTTCTTTCTGGTGTTTCCTGCTCATTCTGGCATTCCTGACTGTGCATATATCTGTTGAGATTTATGTCACCTCAGTGTATAAGAAGATGCCTCTTCAGAAAAATATTCTACAAATATTTTTATTCTTATTTTTTCAAGACAGAGCTTCACTCTATTGCCCCAGGCTAGAGTGCTATGGCTTTAGCCAAACTTGCAGCAACCTCAGACTGCTAGGCTCAAGAAATTCCCCTGCCTTAGTCTCCTCGGAAATACAAGTACCCACCACAATGCCTGACTATATTTTCTATTTCTAGTAGAGAAAGGGTCTTGCTTGTGCTAAGGCTGGTCTTGAATGCCTGGCCTCAAACAATCTCCCCGCCTCAGCCTCCCAGAGTGCTATTTGCCATTGCATTTGAAATATGTACTCAACCTCTTGAATACATAATTATAACAAAACCCAAATGCTGAGAAGGTAAATTCTTGATGTTATTGTTTAATTTTTCCTCCCTCTTTTGTAATCTATGCATTTCACTTGTAGCTCTGTCTTCCATAACCTTCTCAATAAATATTATACTGGACACACTGGAATCATTTTATTATAAAAGTTTGAAAGAAATAATGTATTTTTACATAAAAAATGCATAGAATAGGGTTCAGCTCCACTTAGATTTTATTAGCTAAAGCAAGCAAGCTTGCATACATTAAAAATGAACACATGATGTATGAGGAAGACAATCACGGTGAAAGACCAGGAGGATGTCAGCCACCTCTAAAAAAGTACTAAAATTAATTTGTGTGTGCATGTGTTTGCGCATCCAAATGTGTGTGTGCATAGAATATTGGAGTTAAAAAAGAGATGATATTGGAAATATGAACCAGGAATAAGATGCCATTTTGGAAATACAAAATAATAAAAGATACTCCTCAGTTACTGAAACAGAGATCATCTAATTGAAAATCTCTTATTTATAGAGGAAATTGATACTGAAAACTAAATGAGAAAGAAAATACTTGTTTTATATTTTCACGTAATCTTCTGATTAATGCATGAAAATATACATTTTTATCTGACATAATTTGTTTTACCTTCTTTTCTATTTTTTTCTTTTAGTTTTTAACCAAGCTTTTAATGAAAAGATCATAGCTTTTCTATTTTTGACACATTCTTATGATACCAATTTTCTTTATCTTTGTGTAAGTTGACTACTCAAGGTTGTGTAACAAACTGGTTAACCTATGGGGGTGGTCAACAAGTAGAACTAGGCCTACTGTGCTGATGTGTACATGCAGGATATTTCCATCTTTGACACTAAGGATAATTTATGGAGTAGTCAATGTAGGAAGGTGGACAACTATAGAGATTTTGCTGTACATTTTTGTTTTTGAAATAATTTTATTTTAGTTTTATTTAAGCTACTATTATGTTTTGACAAGTATTTAATAGTGAAGAAATAAAAGGTTACTGCACAGTAAGGATTTGTAACTTAGAAAACATGAAAGCCATGTTAATATCCAAATTTAATAAGGTATTATACTTTAAAGCAAAGAGATTCATTGCATATATACTTCATCAGAAAGTTTCAGCTCTTTCATTGTAAAGAGTAATACACAAGGGAGTTGTGACTCTAAAGGTTTCCTTGAATCTGATTCTTTTCATGTATTTTCTCCACAATATCCTAAGACTAATGAATAGTGAAACACACACATAGGCACAAATCTCTACTTTCATCATTACTGAGAAACGTAGAATGCCACAAAAAAATGTTATTACCCATGAATGGAGATATAAACACTGTTTTTTTTTTCTTCCCAAAAACATTTTCAGAAAGTTGGGGAGGACACAAATTTGTTTACATACTTTGCTTTTGTACAAATTGAGTCAAAGCTGTAAGTGTGCTGTTCACCCAGACAGTGTACATTCTACACAATAGGTATGTATTTACCCGTTCCCTCCAAGCCTGATTTTCTTTTTTCTTTTTTTTTTTTTTTTTTTTTATTTTTTTTTATTTTTTGGAGACAGAGCCTAAAGCTGTCCCCCTGGGTAGAGTGCCATGGCATTATAGCTCACAGCAACCTCCAACTCCTGGGCTCAAGCGAGTCTCTTGCCTCCGCCTCCCAAGTAGCTGGGAACACAGGCACCCGCCACAGCGCCAGGCTATTTTTTGGT
>CAUYTI010153580.1:0-43293 GCA_963575145.1 Galago senegalensis
AGCTATCCCCCTGGGTAGAGTGCCAAGGCATCACGCTCACAGCAACCTCCAACTCCTGGGCTCAAGCGAGTCTCCTGCCTCAGCCTCCCAAGTAGCTGGGACTACAGGCGCCCGCCACAACGCCTGGCTATTTTTTAGTTGCAGCCATTGTTTGGCGGGCCCGGGCTGGAGATTCGAATCCGCCACCTTAGGTGTATGTGGCTGGCGCCTTAGCCGCTTGAGCCATAGGCGCTGAGCCACCAGACTTGATTTCTTTTGGAAGGTGCACATGGTGCCTTTGCTTTTCCCTGGAATCTGACATTTAGGCTTCGCACCTAAGTGTGTGGTTGGGATGAGTGCAGACAGCTCCTTTTTCCCTAGACCAGAGTTTCTCAACCTTAGACTCCTGACATTTTGGGCTGGATAATTGACTGCTGTGGGAGGCCGTCCTTCCTGTGCCCTGTTAGCAGCACTCCCAGCCACTGCTCACTAGTATGCCAGTAGCACCCACTCCCCCAGAGACCAAAAGTGTCTCCAAATATTGCCAAATGTCCCCAGAGGGGAAGATTACCCTGGTTGAGAACCTGTACTTTACATGTTAACTTTTTTTTTTTTTTTTTGATGTTCCCCGTTTTGAAGTCTTGGTGAAGATGGCCTGTGCCCTGACAGATTTACCAGGTGGAGCTGGCTGTCCTTTCATTCCCATATTGTCAACCTCTTGTTGGAAATTGACTTCCTCCCAGTGAGACAGTAGTAGGTCTGCACTAACAAGAGCATTTGTAAGTGTGACAAATATCCAGGTTGCCTGGCCTCAGAAGTAGGGCGACCAGACGTCCCGATTTTGGCGGGACAGTCCCGCTTTCCAGCAATTTGTCCCTTGTCCCCGGGCATTTTAAAAAAGTCCCGATTTTTGGAAAGAATGCACGAATGGGCTGGAGAACAAGAAGGAAATATACGGTTTTGGGCCGCCATATGGCTATTTCGCCAGAATATGAGTTTTATATTATTTTTTAAAATTTTATAATGTTAAACTGTAATAAATAATTGCTGAGAAATGATTATCAAGAACTGCTTATCAAAGTTTGCATTGTTGACTGCCCTGTACCCTGCCCCGCCCCGCCCCCCCCCCACACCATGTTGTCCCGCCTTACAGATGTTAAAATCTGATCACCCTACTCAGAAGGGATCCATGTCTCTCACTGCCTGCTCACTGAGTCAGTATAGTTTGGGATGCCGTGGGAAAGTAAGCACAGGACTGGGAGTCTTGGCAAGTTTCCCTCTGTGTCCTCAGCCTCATCTTCCTCCTCAGTAAAATGGGAGTCACACTGATATTTTCCCCACCCTGCCTGGGGCAGGAAAGGAAGCTGCGCTAATGTGACTGATGCTTGCCATGCTGAGCTCTGCTGCAGGGGATGTGAAGTCGAAGGAGAGGCTCACCATTTATTAGGAGCTGGGAAGCCAAATGTGCCAAGTTCCACACAAGAGCTATGCCTGGTCAGAGGGAGATCCCATTACAAAGAGATTCACTGCCAAGTTCCTACTCCTACCAGCTCCCTGGAGCAATTTTCAGCTTTTAGTGTTTAGAGGCCCTAGGGCATAAAACTAGAGAGAAAGTCTTTCAGCCAGTGGCAGTGAGAACAGCAGGAGCAACCCTCCTGAAGGGGCTTTCTGTAAACTCTGTGTTCACACAATTTGTCAGGAATACATCACTTTGTGAAGCCAAGGAAGAGCTCCCAACTCATTGTTGGAGGGACCTGGGCAGGATGTACTGTTGTCTTGGGGTTCGATTTTTTTTTTTTTGTCCACAATTCCAACAGGTTATTCTGACATGCCCACTGGACAGTCATGTGCTGTGTGCTGGGCGTGCTCTAATTTCATCTTACCATATCAGGTGCATTTTGGAGATGAGGCACATGGAGGTGAAGGGACATGCCTAGAGCCAGGTGTGTGGCTGTCCTATAATCTCACTTCTGTTCCTTTGTGATCAGCAGCAACTTATCATAGTAGCTTTTTTTTTTTTTTTTTTTTTTTTTTTGAAAGAGCCTCAAGCTGTCCCCCTGGGTAGAGGGCCGTGGCATTATAGCTCACAGCAACCTCCAACTCCTGGGCTCAAGCGAGTCTCTTGCCTCCGCCTCCCAAATAGCTGGGACCACAGGCACCTGCCACAACGCCCGGCTATTTTTTTGGTTGCAGCCGTCGTTGTTTGGCGGGTCCTGGCTGGGGATTCGAACCCGCCACCTTAGGCGTACGTGGCTGGCACCTTAGCCGGTTGAGCTATAGGCGCCGAGCCCATAGTAGCTTTTAAAGCCTGCATTCTCTCCTGTGCCAAATGGGGTTAATAAACACCTCAGAGGATTGTGTTTGAGATTCCCAGAGAAAATGTATGCGAGGCCTTTGGCATGGTGCCGGGCACACAGAGAGTGCTCCATACATACCAGCTGCTGTCGTTATTATTGTTTCAACTACCAGTGATCGCAGAGGGCACCTGCTTTGATAAATAAGCTTTTCCAGGAATACAGACTGGTTTGCCCTGAGCAGACATACAGTCTATCATAAGCCGGTCTCTGTAAATAAATGTTGGAGGTGTAGCTGCTGGGGAAGGCATTACCTGGAGTGGACAAAGAGTCTGAGATTCAGGAAATAAAGTAAACCTGCCCTTAGGGTGGAACGTGTGATCTAATGGTCTGACCAGCCTCAAATCACCTGAGGCTTATGCTGTGCAACTTGGTAGTTAATGATTACTAATAAGAGGGGCTGGGCTTGGCGGCTTAGGTCTGTAATCCCAGCACTTTGGGAGGCCAAGGTGGGGGTATTGCTTGAGCTCAAGAGTTTGAGACCAGCCTGAGCAAGAGTGAGAACCATCCCTAAAAAAATAGCTGGGCGTTGTGGTGGGCACTTATAGTCTCAGCTACTCAGGAGGCTAAGATAAGAGAATGAATTGAGCCCAAGAGTTTGAGGTTGCTGTGAGCTATGATGCCATAGCACTCAACCCCAGGGCAGCTGAATGAGACTTGTGTCTTCCCTCCCTCCCCAAAAGAAAAAACAGTTATTAGTAAGAAGATAAAAAGCATCTTCCCCTCTGGCTCAGCACCTGTGGCTCAAGTGGCTAGGGCTCCAGCCACATACACCAGAGCTGGCGTGTTCGAATCCAGCCTGGGCCTGCCAAACAACAATTACAAGTACAACCAAAAAAAAAAAATGGCTGGGCATTGTGGCGGGTGCCTGTAGTCCCAGCTACTTGGGAGGCTGAGGCAAGAGAATCTCTTAAGCCCAAGAGTTTGATGTTGCTGTGAGCTGGAACACCACAGCACTCTGTTGTGAAGGACATATAGTGAGACTGTCTCAAAAAAAAAAAAAAAGAAAAGCACAAAAATCTCTTTTGGAAGGGATCTCTTGAGAATGTTGATTCTTGAGTTTCGTCTTTGAGAAAATGGCTTTTGCTTGGCTGGATAGGAGGAACTCACTAATTCTAGAGGCAGAATGTTCTGTCTTTGGGCCACCCTCCAGATTAGTATTATACTTATGTCGTTGAGGTAAAAAGGCCTTGGAAGCCCCTTTGTGTGGCTCTTCTCAATCGTGACTGCACCTGGCAAGCTTTTGGAACATACCAGTCGGAGTTTCCTACCTAAGACCAACAGTGTCTGGATATCTGAGTGGGCACACAACATTCCAGCGTTGGTATTTTCTTTTCCAAGCGCTGCATGTGATGTTAATATATAGTCATATAGTCAGGACTGGGAACTGTTTTTGGAATCAGAGAGAAAGGGAGCATGGTTGCCCAAGGTTATGCAGGGTTAGTGGCACAAGGAGAGGGAAACCAGGGAGGAAGTGACCCCCACCTTTTTCAAGTGCCAGCCACATGTAAAGATTCTTTCAGTTTTATGCAAGATACTGCTGCTTGTTCCATAGATTGAGTCATGTTATGCCACTGCTCTACACCCACATGGCTTCATACGGCTCTAGGTATAAACTGGAACAGTGGCCTGCAAGACACTGACCCTCTGGTGTGGATGGTTAGACCCCTTCCTGCTTCTGACCTCATCCCAGCCACCTGCCCCCTGTTTGCTGAGAATGGTAATCCCTTGGCTGTGTAATAGCAGACACTTGAACTTACTCTGCCTTCCTCCCTCAGGGCCTAGTGCTGTCCTCCTAGCTCCCTCTTATCACTCAGGCCCCTCCATCCCATTAATCCGCTTCATTTCCTCTCACCTTTATCATCTCCTTTCTGTCTGTCTCTCTGCTTCCGAGAATGAGAACTTCAGGAGGGTAGGAATCGTATATGTCTGTCTGGTTTCTTCTTGCCTAGAATATAGCCTGCCTTGGAATGATGTTTGTTGAGAAATGAACTAAAAGAACCACCTGACATGGGGCTGGTATTATTCCCAACTTCCAATTGGCTGCTAGACTGCCTCTCGGTCCCATATCACTTTCAGTCATTTTTACCTTTTGCAGTGATAGGCCTAAAATGTGTGGGTGGATCATAATAATCCTTGTGGGTGAGATTAGCTTGTTCTGGTAGAAAGAGCATATATTTTGGAGTCTCTTTGTTTTGGGTTTGAATCCCAGCACTGCCTCTTGCTATGTGATCTTGGCAAATTAATGAACCTCTCTGAGATTCAGTTTTTCTTGTCTGCAAAATGAAATTGCAAAAGTAATTGCATTGAGTGCTTTCTCTGTGCCAGGTACTTTACCAAGTGCCTTATGTGCATTGACTGAGAGAATCATGATGGCAACCTAGTGATGGAGGTCTCTTCTTGCTGTCTTCATTTGGCAGGAGAGGAAAATGAGATACAGAGAAGTCAGGCAACCAGCCTGAGGTCACACAGCACGTCATTTGAGGAGCCAGGGTTCACGCCTCGGCTGCCTGAAATTCTGCTCCCATGCCCTGAGAAGGTAGTGGTGCAGAGACCCTGCGCTCAGTAAACGTTAGTTACTCCGCCCCCTTTGACATTTACTTTCCAGTGACATTTAAGTTTTCATACTGTTTTGTTGTCAAGTTGGTGACAAAAGTGCCAATTTCCTGTCTGTCCGACGTGCCCACTTCCAGACACAGTTTCTGTGGCTAAGACCTCGGGGAGTGCATCTCTCAGACTGAGTGGGGTGCACAGTGTTTTGGGCCTTGGCACTCAGGGAGAGTGGACAAACAAGTGCTTTTTCCAAATTAAAATTTTTTTTCTGCCTCAAACATTTATTGAGTGCCAGCCACTGTGACTATGATCAATTAAAAAATACTGAAACAATAATTTGCTGTTCTGTCGCCCCAACTCATCAATCCTTTATTTTTCCATGATTGGTTTACCTGGGTGCTTTTATTGCTTGTGATTATTTGTATTGGAGGTGTCCATTTGTGACTGTGATGGGCCTGACATGGGTGTCACCTTACTGAGCGAGTTTCCGGGGCAGCTTTGCTGTTCTGAGAAATGGAAGGAGGAGCAGCCAGGGCTGCAAATGGCTGCTCTAGTTTGGGGCAGGCAGGCCTCAGTCTTGATGTGATGGCAGGCAGCTTCCAAGTGAGTTTACTCACTTTAAAAAAATTTATTTTTTCCTAAGTATGTAAGAGTGGTATAACAACATTAAAAGAAATTCAGAAACTAGAGAAGGGGAATAAAGGCTGTTTGTCTTCCTCATCACAAAACTATTATAATTTAAAAGTAGTTATAGTTATGACTTATTTATTCCAGGTGGTTTCTTTTTTGAAATAATGGTAAGCAGAGAGCAGGGCCAGTTTCGGATCCTTTAATGCCAGACAGCTAAATGGAGAGAACACTTTTTTCCATGGTAATACATGAATGATAAAAACCGTAATTTTTAATAACTGTGGAACTGTAATTCACCTAATTTTCCTATTTAGAGAGTAAGCAGCAGCTAAATTTTTTACCATAAAAGTAGTGCAGGGATGAATATGTTCACGAATAGAGTGTTTCCTGTGAGGCAGAAATTATTTCTTCAAGATTAATTTCCAGACATCTTACTAATATATATATATATTTTTGAGACAGAGTCTCACTCTGTCACCCTTGGTAGAGTGCTATGGCATCACAGCTCATAGCAACCTCAAAGTCTTAAAGCAATTCTCATGCCTCAGCCTCCCAAGTAGCTGGGGTTCCAGGCACCTGCCACAATGCCTAGCTATTTTTAGAGACGGGTGGAGGGGGTGGGAGGGGTCTCACTCTGGCTCAGGCTAGTCTTGAACTGGTGAGCTAAGGCGATCCACCCGCCTGGGCCTTGGAGAGTGCTAGGATTACAGGTGTGAGCCACCTCGCCTGGCCCCTATTTGACATCACTTCCCAAACAACTTTCCAAAAGAGATGTGTTATTTACATTGCCATCAGAATGTATGAGACTGCCTGTTAGATTACTCCCACCTCAGCACTGGGTTTTAACTTTTTTTTTTTTTTTGAGACAGTCTCATTGGGCAGAGTGCCATGGCACCATAGCTTACAGCCACTTTAGAACTCTTGGCCTCAAGCAATCTTTTTCCTTAGCCTCTTGAGTAGCTGGGACTATAGGCTCCCGCCACAATGCCCTGCTATTTCTTTTCTTTTTTTTTTTTCCTATTTTGAATAGAGTTGGGGGAGGGGGTCTCGCTCTTGATGAGGCTGGTCTTGAACTCCTGAGCTCAGGCAGTCTACCCGTCTCAGCCGTCCAGAGTGCTAGGATTACAGATCATAGGTGTGAATCACTGAGCCTGACCAGTTTTGTCATTTTTTTAAAAATAAGATTTTAAATTTAATATTTGCTTGTTGGAGACATGCCAACTGTGCTGTGTGGTGGCTGTCTCACACCACTTTTTGACTGTGTGACTCACATAGAGCCTGTTTTTTATGATCCTTTTTTTCTTTTTTTTAGACAGTCTTATTTTGTCGCCCTTAGTAGAGTGCTGTGGCATTATAGCTCACAGCAACCTCAAACTCTTGGGCTCAAGCGATTCTCTTGCCTCAGGCTCCCAAGTAGCTAGGACTATAGGCACCTGCCACAACACCTGGCTATTTTTAGAGACATGGTCTCGCTCTGGCTCAGGCTGGTCTCGAACCTGTGAGCTCAGGCACTCCTCCCACCTCGGCCTCTCAGTGTGAGCCACCGCACCCTGCCTTTATGATACTTTTTAAAAAAAAATGCTCAGGGAAAATGCTCAAGTTCCTGTCTATGTTTTGTAACTGTCATCTGTACTTGTCTGGTGGTACCAAGAAAAGTGCTCACTGTAGCCGGAAACCAGCTGAGCCTAGTTGTATATTACCTGACTGCAGAGACCATCAGGTATAATCAGTTCACTTTTAGAGCTAATTTTAGAAGCACCTGTTCTCTAATATCTACCTTTAAATCCAAATAATGTGATTGTGGGATGAACACTTGCAGAATGAAATATGACCAAGCGCCTACTAACTGTCTAGGCGTGTCCTGCCTGGTTACATCTGAGAAGAGGCAGCATATGCTCGAACCGTGGGAAGAGAATGTTGAGTTCAAATCCCAGCTTTAACCTGTTTGTCATGACCTTGATCATGTTCCTCTTCTGCTTCCTCTCTACCCCCCTCCACCACCCACCTTAGTTTCCCCGCTTGTAAGTCAGGCTGACTGTGGGCCACTGTCGAGATTAAGGACATCGTGTTATCAAGGATTTTGCACACAGGAAGGTCATGGTGGTGGTTATTAAAATAGTATTGGCTTGAGAAGAGGACAGAAAAGGCGGGAAACAGGCTGGTTCAAGTCTCTTCCCTTTAGGAGGCTTCAGCTTTGTTGAGAGATAGATGGGCTGGCTAGAGACAGTTATCTGTCCTTATTTCTTTCTTTCTGTTTCTTTTCTTTCTTTCTTTTTTGTGAGAGACTTTTATTCTGTTTCCCTGACTGCAGTGCAGTGGCATTATCATAACTCACCACTGCAGCCTTGAATCCCTGGGTTCAATGCAGATTCTTCTGCCTCAGCCTTCCAAGTAGCTAGGACTATAAGTACAAATTTTGTATTAGCCCAGCTAATTTTGTATTTTTTGTCACTCAGGCTGGTCTCAATCTCCTGGCCTTCAGCAATATCCTCCCACCTCAGCTTCCCAAAGTGGTAGGATTATAGGTGTGAGACATTGCCCTGGGCAAATTTACCCTTATAAAAGTGTGCTGTTCTGACGGGTGCAGTGGCTCCCCTTAGTGGGCCAGGTCCATGGCAAGTTTTGAGTGACCCTTTGAGGCAGGGTCTGTTGTTATCCCTTTTTAAACAGGTGAGGGCACTTAGGCTTAGCGAATAAGCTGCATGGCTGAAAAGTGGCAGATCCCAGCTCTGGCCAGCTCTTAGCTGGCCTATAGGCCCCTTGCCCCCAGTAGACCAGGTGATTGTGGTGGCCTCACTGGGAGGGGCCCAGAGGCTGAGTGGTGCTGCAGAGAGGCAGCAAGCTGGACAGGTTGGGGTGTGTGTACTGGGGTGAGCAGCTAACAGGGGAGAGGAGATGCTTCAGAGACAGCACCACTAGGACCTGCTGTGATGATGTGGTGGGAGGAGGTATGCTGAATTAGGGTTTGGAGAGTGGGTTGGATTCTTGGTGTGACCTTTGTGACCTTGGGATAATTTCCTTTGAGCTTCACCTTCCTCATCTAGAATCTGGACTCTTGTCTTGGCTTCCTGCCTCCTTCAAGGCTGATGGGATTTGGGCAAGAGAAAGAGAAGGACAGGAGGACTAGAGGACAGGGGGGCATAGTGGAAGGAAAGGTGGGTGGGGCTGGGAGGCAGAACCTGCTAGAACCTGCAGAGCTGATGAGGGGGTGAGGAGGGACATAGAGCAGGTGCAGGTAGGTGTGGGAGGAGGTAGCCTGCTGGCTGGGAGGCTATCCCCTTTCATTTAGGGGAGTTCTGAATCCTGCAGAATTTCCTACCCAGAGACTAATGAGCTGGTTGTAATCTAGAAACTATTGATTTTTCCTGGTATGTTTTTGAATTTGAGCTGTTGTTTCTGGGAGAGTTTGATGTTGACCCAAGAAGCATCAGCAGCACCCCTGGATCTTCCTCACCCCTCCCTCAATCCTGCTGGGCATGACTTTAAAACTAGTGAGGCTTTCTTGGGTCGCGGAGGTTACCTGGTGGCCTGCCTGTCTGGGCCTGTCTCTCTTCAAGTCACAAGGTTGACCATCCTCTTTATCACTGGCTTGCAGCTTGCCTGGGTTTTGTACAAAGCTTGTCATTGCCTGCTGGAAAATAAAGACAGAACCCTCCCTTTTGGAGTTGGTGTTGTGATGACTTGCTCTTGTTCTGACTTCATGGTTTTGCTGGGTTGTTATGAATCAGTTACTTAATTATTTTTTTAAGTATGACAAACATATTTATCTTAACATGAGAAACCAGGCTTATGTGATGCAGCTGAGACGATTTTTAAAAATACTTAGTTACGGTTCTGCGCCTGTAGCTCAAGTGGCTAAGGCGCCAGCCACATACACCAGAGCTGGAGGGTTTGAATCCAGCCTGGGCCTGCCAAACAACAATGACAACTACAACCAAAAAATCGCCAGGAGTTGTGGTGGGCGCCTGTAGTCACAGCTATGTGGGAGGCTGAGGCAAGAGAATCGCGTAAGCCCAGGAGTTGGAGGTTGCTGTGAGCTGTGAGGCCATAGCGCTCTACTCAGGGTGACAGCTTGAGGCTCTGTCTCAAAAAACCCAACAAAACTTAGAGTTCTACCCCTACCTTTGAATCAAAGAGCTGTCCAGTGTGTTCCCCTTTATCCTGACTAGTGCCCGCATGAGGGTTAGTTAAGAGCCAGCCAGTGCTGGGTGTGGGGTTTCTTCCTTCTGTGTGTTTCTGCTCTCTTCCTGCTAGATAGCAGCTCTTCAGTCAGGAGTTGTACTTACAAGTTTGCCTCATGACATGCAGTCACTTGTCATTTAAAAAACCTGATCAGGTCCCAGGGCCTCTTCAGAGCAACATGGAACCCTGAGTGTCATCAAATGCAAACAGAGATGTTGAAACTGAGGCCCAGAGAGGGGAAGTGACTTACCCAATACCGCACAGCTGGTCTCGGTGTGAGCCTGTGTGAGCCCAGCTTCCTGACTCTTGCCCAGGCATCCTCAAACTATGGCCTGTGGGCCACATGCAGCCCTCCTAGGACGTTTATCCAGCCTTCCGGGTGTTTTTGCCGCCACTGCCTGTCCTGCTTAGTAGCCAACTTGTCTCGGGGCCTACAGTCCCACCCTCCAACGGTCTGAGGGACAGTGAACTGGCCCCCTGTTTAAAAAGTTTGAGGACCCCTTCTTATCCCCTTGTTCTTTCCACTCTGCTCTCACTGAAGTTCCAGGATATTCAGGAACCTGTCTTTGGTGTTGGGTTTCTGGGGTTGAGTTCTGACATGTGCCAGCTGATCTGCTGAAGGGGAGAGGGAGTGGGCATGAGGCTGGGGTGGGGTAGGATCCATTCCTTTTGGGGGAAGAGTTGAAGGAGTCTATTAGATTCTGGAATCTCTTTTGGGCCATTTGAGGGGAGGCTGAGTGTGCCTGGACCCAGGAGGTTGGCTGCTCGCACCTTCAATTCCCATTTATTGTGTTTGCATCCCACAGAGAAATCAACCCAGTAACTTGTTGTCAGCAAAACTGGGAGGTGGTTTGGGGAAGAAAAATAGTTCCTTCTATAATAAAACTTGGTGATAAAACGTTGAAAGTCATTGTCTTACTCATCCGTGTCTGAGATAAGTCACACAATTGGTGATATCAGGGGCCCAGGGTTTCCCCCTGTGAGGACACAGTGGGATGAACTGCGTGTGGGGCGGTCTATTAAAAGAAAAACAAGAAGCCATGTGTTGGAAACAACTTAAATGTTAAGCAATAGAGGATTGCTGAAATTGGGGGTTACTATGTAGCCATTAGAAATGCTTCGAAAGGTTTAATGATACGGGAAGGTGTTTATAATTTAAGAAATTTAAAGATGTGGGCTACAAAATAAAGCACCCACCTAATTTGGTAAAATAGTCAAACAGACCTCAAACTTGAAAATGTGTTTTGTATGGCTATGTGGGTTTGCTGTGAGGTGGTGCCTAACAGCAAGCTAGGTAGGCCTGGGCCACGCCTGGGCTTTGCTGCGTTCGACCTTGCCAAGCTCAGGCTTCTCGTCTATTAAATGGGAATAGTACCTTATCTCTTTGGGTTGTTGTTAGAACTAGATATCAGGGCTTTCAGACAAAGGGCTTTTGTGCACCATAGCTCTGATCAGATCAGACCAAGTTATGTACTGCTCTGAGGCCACCAAGGCTGCCCAGTGCTTTCTGGATATTATTAAGTTCTTTGGGTCAGCATGCAGGGCAGTGTTTCTGGACATACACACTTTGGGAGCTCCCCACCCCAAATTTCTTTCAATTCCTCCAGTGTGCCACACTCTTGCTTGCCACGAGGCCCTTGTACATGGTGGGGTAACTCTTGTTTCTCTGTCTCTCTGAATAGACTGAGTTCCCCAAGGGCATCATGTCATAGGGTCTGGCAACCCAATGGAACTTGTAAGCAATTGATTAGTAAGTAATTGATAAATATAACTTAGTAAGTAATTGGGATTTGGGTTGGGCCTTTACATAAAGAGTGCGGTTTGGTGAGCAGGGTGGGAGCATCGTTTGAGGAGGTGGGTTGGACAGAGGGCTGTGGTGGTCACTACTGCCTATTCAGGGACCAGGCCTGCTGGGCACAGGCAGACATCGATTTTGGTGAACCTGCTTTTCAGCCTTCATTGTCACGTGAAGTCACCACACATTCTAAGACACTTAATCTACAAAGCTTGATCAGTTTTGCTACCTTTTTTTAGCTTGGCCATATAAGAGATCCGTCTGGACTAAGCCTGTGCCTAAGGCTATGCTCATTGTGCTTAAGGTGGTGAGAACTGGACTTGGGGGCAGAAGGTGGCCTAGAAGTAATGAAATGACTATTAGGGGCCCAGGGTGTTCCGAGTGTTTTCATGTACATTATTCCCAGTTAGCAGAGGTACAGCTCAAAATGTGCCGGGCCACCTGTGTGGGATCATGTTAATGAGGAGAGTACCCCTTCTCCTCCCCCCTTTAAATTAACGCACAAATGCTAAGTGTCAGGCACCATTTTAAAAATTGTACTAAAATGCAATGTGAAATTAATCATTTTTGCCATTTTTAAGTGTACCGTTCAGTGGCATGAAGTACATACACAGTGTTGTACAATCAGCCATCGCTGCTGTCTATTTCAGGTGTGGTTTTTGTGCTTTACAAATAGGAACTCACTGAGTCTTCACTGCATCCTGATGAGGAATATGCAGTTTTGTGTCTTTTCTGAGTTGAGGAGTCTGAGGTGCAGATGAGTTTAGTAACTTGCCCAAGGGCCATGCTGGAGCTGGTATTTTAACCCTGGGGAGCCCAGTACTGTCAATTTTCTCTCTTTTTCTTTTTCTTTTTTTTACCCCAGCAAACCTGGAAATGGAGCTTCTTTTTAATGTTGGATCTCTTGCTTT
Organism: Galago senegalensis; assembly: GCA_963575145.1. Taxonomy (NCBI): domain Eukaryota; kingdom Metazoa; phylum Chordata; class Mammalia; order Primates; family Galagidae; genus Galago; species Galago senegalensis. Next base: position 12,405 of record CAUYTI010153580.1, read on the forward strand.
TTTTACAATATTGACTCAAATGAATCAAAAAACACCATTGGGGGCCAAATGATGCCCATCTCTGCTGTGACCCTGGTAGAACCCTCAGCTGTTGTGACCCTGGTAGGGCCCTGTGTCCACCTTGCCTGTCTCCAGGGCACTTGCATCCTCACAAGAGCCCCCAGAGGTTGGGGCTTTGTTCCCCTCTTGGTGCAGTGAAATTGCTGAGCAGAGAGGTGCGATACCTTGTTGGAGGTCCCATAGCGGGAAGTGGTGGAGTGAGGATCCTAGGCAGGCATTTGAACTCTAGAGTGGGCTCTGTTCCCTCTGCTTCCTGCCTAGGGGTGGGCCAGGCTCTGCAAAGAGTTACTAGGGAAGGGGAAGGGATGGACCTCCTGTGAGCTCTGACTGGTGCCAGACGTTATGCTAGGCTCTTTCTCTCACTTTAATTCATGTAGCCCTCACTACAGTCCTGAGGCTGGTGGGGTTTCTTATTTCACAGATGTGAAAACTGAGACTTAAGTCAGGTGGTTTGCCAGGTTCACATGCGGGTGGAGGAGCAAAGCCAGGGTTTGAACTTGGATCTGAGAGACTGCTAAGCCTGTGATACTCTTTCTTTCCTGTGGGAAGGTAGTAATGTCAGGTTTTAAAGATACCTGCTTAAGGAGAAGTAGTTCAGTCAGGAAGATGTAGGCCCACTGTGTTGACATGACAGAGTATGGTGGTTTCCATGAATGTGTATTTTGTAGTTCCGGTGGCTGGGGAGGGGCAGTGTCTCACAAGCTCACACTTAGGGTAGACTTGGGGGAAATTGTGAAGTGGGTACCCCTGGGGTGAGTACAGTGCTAGTAGCTATTGCCCCAGTTTTCCTTTCGGTTCCTTTTTGTGAATGGTTTGCCAATAGCCTTGTAGATCAGCTTGTTTTGACTCACACCCTTTCTCTGAGTGGTGCTAATTGAATTGAGCCACAGCCCCAAGGTCATGTTTTCAAGGTTGGCATCTGGGAGGCTTTGTTAGAAGGTCTTGCACTGTATTCTAGCCACCCAAAAAGTTGACTCCTAACCCCCCCCAGGCATTTAGCAGGGTTCCCTCAGCGCCTGCCCAGACCTACACTGAGCACCAGGGGAATAAAAGTGGAGGACAGTCCCTGTAGTCAAGGAACTCAGGATCTAGACAGGGAGGAGAGGGGCACCTCCTTTACCTGTTGCAGAGAAGGTGTAACCTTTGAGAAAGGATGTTCTAGTTGGAAAGAACAACATGGGCAAACAGGTGGAGGTGGCCTTGGGAGAAGAGCCCTCCAGCACTAGCCCCTTGAGAGAGGGCTCAGGGTTCTCAGCCCCATAGCCCAGCATTAAGCCCGAGACCTGCTGACAGTGTGTTTCAAGTTTGCATTCAAGACACCAGGCCCCAGGAGTGGGAGGTGAGAGACAGGTGGCATGTGTGTTAAGTTCCATTTGGGCCTTCTTCACCAACATACCACTTATTTTCTTTCAGATACATGTAGTGAGCATCAAGAACTAGGAGGACCATGACTCTGGTGGTCATGGAGGGGCCACATAGGTGTGGACTATAGGCCTGCATGCCAGTAGCTTACAGGGTCAGAGGTCAAGGCTAGTGTTCAGTCAGAACTGGGTCCCTGCAGGAGTCAAGGCCAGTACTGGGTAGACAAAAATGAGTGAATGGGACTCAGGATCCGTGAAGCAGGGGAGAGAGGAGGCCTTTCTGCCGGAAAGTGTTTGGTGAGCCCTTGTTAATCATTTCCTGCCTGGTGTAGCTCAGCAGTGTGCCCAGAAGAGCCCTATTCTGCATGGAGGAGGGGCCCCTTGTCACTTGGACCTCTGACCTCCTGCCTGCCTGCTGGCTCTCTGGGAGCTTGGGTGGTAGCACCAACCTGTGGAGGCAGGGCAGCAGGGCAGTGAGAGCAGCTGTGGGTAAATAAGCAGTGAACACAGTGAGGGGAACCGTTGCCAGGAGCTCAGTGAACTAAACTGAGCCATGTGATGCACCCTGTGGGCGGCCACCCGGGGATTCCAGACACACACCCAGATCCCTCCTCCCCTACCTACTTAAAAGAAAAGTGTGTGGGGCTGGTGAGGACGCTGCCCCAGCCCCAGTCTCTGGGATCTTGGCTTTGACTTGGGTGTTGCTGTGCATTCATGTGTCCCTGAGCTTGAGGCAGGAAGTTGGCTTTCCTGAAGTTGGGTCGAGCAAGTTGGTTCTGGAATGTGCCCAGGCACCCAACGTCCATCTGTCCAGACAAAGGCAATTATTTAGGTCTGAAGGATACATTTGATTTTTTTTTTTTTTAGGGATGGGGTCTTACTGTGTTGCCCGAGTTGGACTCAAACTCCTGGGCTTAAGTGATCCTTCTGTGTCAGCCTCCCGAGTAGCTGGGACTACAGGTGCACACCACCCCACTGGCTTTGAGTTGAATATTTAGAAGTGCAGTGTGTTCCAAAGCTGTAGGTGGTAGTGGTGGAGAGGATGGCATGGGAGAATAGGGCCTCTCTTTGCTCCTTTGCTGTTATGGGACCAGCTTATGTCTATGGGGTGGTGGCTTCATTTCCTTCTTAGCATCACTTAGAGTCCCCTGGGGTCACAAGAACAAATGTGGGTCTGTCTCTCATTCTTTAGGAGAAAAAGAGTAGTTATTGTGGTCAAGCAAGTTTGCAGAACTCCAGTCTAAACAAAATGAAACAGGTGTCTTTTTTTGCAGGACTTATAAGAACCTTTAGTACGTGTAATTTTCTAAGAGGGAGGGTGCTATAAACTCCCTGTTTTCTCTAGACTTTTGGTTTCCTTCATGCCTATCTCTTTTTAGAGGCATCTCATGAGATGTGTTTTCAGAACCCTGAAATGAATATTTATTGAGCACTTACTATGTGCCAGTGACTGCTTTAGATACCTGGGGCACATCAGTGACCCATTCAGACCAAGATCCCTTCCCTGTGAGAATGTCTTTTCTAGCAGAAGCGATTAATCTTTATGGAACACCTGTAATGTGTCAGGTGTGTGAATTATTACACGTTATGCAGTAGTAACTCTCACAACAGCCTGAGGAGGTAGATGGACCATGTTAAAGATTAGGTAACTGAGGCTCTGAGAGGTAACGGGACTAACTTGCTCACTTTGGCTGGATTGTCCTTTTGGATTATAAGATTGCAGGAGCTAGTGAAATGCAGAATCTGTGGAAGAGACACCCGGGTCTGAGCAGGATGCTCTAGTCCTTTCTGCTGTATCCTTTATCCCTTTATGAAGGTCTGATGGAGAAATTTCTCTGAGGCTCTGAGGTAGGGAGAGATCTATTTCTCCAGAACAACTATTTCTTTCTTTGTTTAATGGGCACTGAGAATCACGTGGCTGATTGTATTTTCCTTCGACTTTGGTTACTAAGTACCTGAGAGCTACATTTGTGGCCCATCTTGATATTTCTGCGGGAAGGGACCAGATGGTACACATTTCTAGGTGCTAATCTTATCGCTGGCTTTAGTATTTTTCCTTCACTTAAATTTTCTTTTGGCCCAGTTCTATTGACTGTTTATTTTATTCTTTTGTGGTGTTTGTATTATTCTGAGCCACCATAAATACTCGGTGAAATGGAGCTGGGTATAACTAAATTTTTTAAGTAATGGGAAGATGACTTTCATAAGATCCCTCAGTTGCTCCGTAGAGAGTTGGGCTCCAGGCCCAGCTCTCCTGGCTCTGGGCTCTGCCCTTTTCCCAATATGCTACATACCTTTCTGGATTAGGATTTACCAGGTTCCTTTGCAGGGGGAGCCAGGTCTGTTTGGCTCTTGCATCTTTAGTTTTCTGGGTTTCAGAGGAAGCTGGGCTGGCTGGATTAGAGTTGTCGAGTGGCTTGAATTGGCCTGAATGTCACACACGTGGCTCAAGCAAGGCTCTGGGCTGTGGCTTCCTTCGTCGTGAGGGCTGCCCACCCTTGCCCATGAGAGAGACCATGATTCTACTTCTTGCTTATAGGGCATCAGGTTCCAAGCAGGGACCAGATGAGAGAAGTGGTGTGTGTTTGTCACAGCAACTTCCCGTTCATTATCCTCGTTAGCAGCCCTGTGTAGAGAAGGGGAAGATGAGCAGGTGGTATTGATGAGGAAACCAAGGGCTGCCAGTGTTAAATGACTTCTCCTACTAGGTGATGGCTGGGCCTGCACCCCAACAGAAAACAGCAGCACCCTGGCAATTCTCAGGCCAGACAACCCCAACAAGAGGCTCTGTGGGACAGGAGGTAGCATGGGGAGTGGGAAGAGCTTAGGGTTTGGGAGTTGGGTGAGATGGGGCTTGAGTCCTGGTCACACTATGTGCATATGGGTAAGTCACTTTTCTGAGCCTCAGTAGCCTCAGAAAAGGCTACTCATGTGGACACTGATGTCTGCCTTGCTAGCCACACAGGACTGCGTGAGAAAGAGAAGGGAGAAGGTGAACTTGGAAGCCTTTTGTCTGCTGTGACTGTGCCTGTGTGTGGTGCTCTGTTTCCAGCAGGCCGACGGTGATGGTGATGGTATCAATGGTAGTAATGGGCTGGGTGCAGTGGCTCACACCTGGAATCCTAGCACTCTAGGAGGCCAGGGTGGGAGGATCCCTTGAGCTCAGGAGTTTAAGACCAGCCTAAGTTAGAGTGAGACCCTGTCTTTACTTAAAATAGAAAAATTAGCCAGTGTGGTGGTGCAGGCCTATAGACCCAGCTACTCAGGAGGCTAAGGCCAGAGGATCACTTGAGCCCAGGAGTTTGAGGTTGCTGTGAGCTATGATGCCATTGTGCTCTACCTAGAACAACTGAGTGAGATTTTGTCTCAAAAGAAAAAAGAAAAGTTAATAATGACAAACATTTAACTAAGAGTGATTTGTGTATTAGTCACCATGGTAAGATACATACAGGGTGGCCATAAAGTGATTGAAAATAGCACACACAGGCTCGGCGCCCATAGCACAGTGGTTACGGCACCAGCCATATGCACCGAGACTGGCAGGGTGGAACCCAACCCAGACCAGCTAAGCAAACATGACAACTGCGACAAAAAAATAGCCGGGTATTGTGGCAGGAGCCTGTAGTCCCAACTACTTGGGAGGCTGAGGCAATCACTTAAGCCCAGGAGTTTGAGGTTGCTGTGAGCTGTGACACTATGGCACTCTACTGAAGGCAACATAGTGAGACTCTTCCCCCCCTCCAAAAAGAAAGAAAATTAGATAAACAACAACAACAACAAAAGAAAAAGAAAAAACAATAAAAAGAAAAAAATAAAATTGGACACAAACTTTATGAGCACCCTATATGTGTGTGTGTGTGTGTGTGTATATATATATGTATATGTATATATATATATATATAAAAACCTTAATGAATGTACAACACAAGCAGCTAAGTAGGGACCACCTATTATTCCCCTCTCCCCCTTTTTTGAGACAGCCTCAAGCTGTCGCCCTGGCTGGAGTGCTGTGGTGTCACAACTCACAGCAACCTCCAACTCCTGGGCTTTATTAAACAATTCTGTTGCCTCAGCCTCCCAAGTAGCTGGGACTACAGGCACCTGCACCAACGCCTGGCTGTTTTTTGGTTGTAGTTGTCATTGTTGTTTGGCGGGCCCAGGCTAGATTATAACCCACCAGCTCTGGTGTATGTGGCTGGTGCCTTAGCCGCTTGAGCTATAGGTGCCAAGCCATATTTTCCCATTTTTATAGGGGAAACCTTTAAAAAAAGTTAAAAAACTTGGGTGTTGCCTGTAGCTCAGTGGGTAGGGCGCTGGCCATGTACCTAGGCTGGTGGGTTTGAACCCGGCCTGGTCCAGCTAAACAACAATGACAACTTCAACAAAAAAATAACTGGGCGTTGTGGTGGGCGCCCATAGTACCAGCTATCAGAGAGACTGAAGCAAGAGAATTGCTTAAGCCCAAGAGTTTGAGGTTGCTATGAGCTGTGACGCCATGGCACTCTACCCAGGGAGACATAGTGAGACTCCGTCTCAAAAAAAAAAAAAAAAGGAAAAAAACGTGTTCAAGGTCACAGAGATGTTAGATAGTTAGCCTAGATTTGATTCTAGGCCACTGTCCCTACCATGAAATCACCACTATTGTATAGTAAATAGCACATGACTGGGACCTTTTTAGGTGATGCCATTTATGTACATCAGTCTGGTCCTGGCAGTAGGAATGCTTGGGGTCAGAAAGTTGGGTGTGGGTGTCAGTGGTCCTGGAGGGGCAATAGCACCTGGGACACTGGGATTCTGAGCTTGTCACTGAACTTTAGGTCTCTCACCTGTAAGATGGTAATGTAATAATGGTCCTCACAGGGCTAAATAAAGGAAAGGATGCCTGGAGCCTTATACATTGCTATAAAAATGTTTTCTTTCTTTCTTTCTTTTTTTTTTTTTCCTATAGACAGAGTCTTACTTTATTGCCCTTGGTAGAGTGCTGTGGCATAACAGCTCACAACAACCTCCAACTCCTGGGCTTAGGCAATTCTCTTGCCTTGCCTCAGCCTCCCAAGTAGCTGGGACTACAGGTGCCTGCCACAACGCCCAACTATTTTTTTTTTTTTTTTTTGTTGTTGTTGCAGTTTGGTCGGAGCTGGGCTTGAACCTGCCACCCTTGGCATATGGGGCTGGTGCCCTACTCACTGAGCCACAGGTGCTGCCCCTATTGCTATAAAATGTCTGTGATACAAGAGTGACATTCTGCAGACACACAGGGACATGTAAATTAGTTAGACTAGCGACCTCTTTGGTTTTGGCATTGGATCATGACCCAGTGGGGAGTAACATCTGAGTTCTAGCGACATTGGGCGGGAACCTGCTGATCCTTGGTGTCTTCCTCTGTGAGGGGAATGCCACCTGCTCTCCCCACCTGCGTACACCATGGCTTTGGAAGTGCTCTGTGGACCTTGCATAGACCTGGGACCTGCCAGCTGCAGAGTGTAGGGATGGACAAGGGACGGGGTGAGGACAGATTAGTATATCACAGTTTCTTTTTTTTTTTGAGACAGATCCTCAAGCTGTCCCCCTGGGTAGAGTGCCGTGGCATTACAGCTCACAGCAACCTCCAAGTCCTGGGCTCAAGCGAGTCTCTTGTCTCCGCCTCCCGAGTAGCTGGGACCACAGCCGCCTGCCACAACGCCTGGATATTTTTTGGTTGCAGCCATCATTGTTGTTTGGCGAGTCTGGGCTGGGGATTCGAACCCACCACCTTAGGTGTACATGGCTGGCGCCTTAGCCGGTTGTATCACAGTTTCTATAGACTTCTGGGCAGTGACACCAGGCTTAGCAGAAAGTCATAGGACCATCTTGACTCCTGTGAAGTTTTTCAGTTTTCAAAGTACTTTATCAACTGTACAGTACTTTAGAAATGTAAATTAGTTCCTGCACGGATATGGAACTAAACCAAAATGCACAAAAAATGATAGTTCTCCTCGGCTGGGGTGAGGAGATGAATGTGCATGCACATGTGAATGGGATTTGTTCCTTTTATTTATTTATTTTTTATTAAATCATAGCTGTGTACGTTAATACTGTCATGGAGTACAGTGTCCTATTTTTATATACAATTTGAAATATTTTCATCAAACTGGTTAACATAGCCTTCATGTCATTTTTTTATTCATTGTGTTAAGACATTTATATTCTTCATTTATGGGATTTATTTCTGATGTTAAAAGTACTTTATGCTGGTCGGTGCCTGTGGCTCGGTGAGTAGGGCACTGGCCCCATATACTGAGGGTGGTGGGTTCAAACATAGCCCCTGCCAAACTGCAACCAAAAAACAGCCGGGCATTGTGGTGGGCGCCTATAGTCCTAGCTACTCGGGAGGTTGAGGCAAGAGAATTGCCTAAGCCCAAGAGCTGGAAGATGCTGTGAGCTGTGACTCCACAGCACTCTAGTGAGGGTGACAAAGTGAGACTCTGTCTCTAAAAAAAAAAAAAGTACTTTATGTTTATTTATGTGAAACTTGTAAAATAGAGGAAAGCATACAACTGAAACAAACAATAATCTGTAATCCTTTTAAGTAGCTTTATCATTTACTGTTTTAGTGTATATCTTTCTAGTCTTTTTTATTACATATATATGCAAAGGGTTTTGTAATCATTACAGTCTAGAAACTGTCCAAACTGTCTTTTTCTTCTTTCAACCAGTTGTAGAGAGTCCATTTTTCAAACTCCTAGCATGGTGCCAAGCACAGGCTGCACACTGGGGGACAATGGAGGTGAGGAGATGAATGAGGATAAGAACATGCCAGCTCTGCTGAGGTTGGGGGAGGCGGTGGGGGGGGGCAGGGGTGGCTGTGAGTGGCATGAAGCCCTGGGCCTTCATCTCTGGACAGTTAGGAAGGATCTTAAAAGTGCGGCCCCTGGGATGAGAGACTGGGATTCCAGGGGCCTGAAGGAGGAGAGAGACTTTTCATTGTTCACATTCTTTTTCTCACCATGTACAAATAAATAATATTACTTAAAAGAATTACTATAAAAAGCAACCAATTAAAAATATAAATACAACCCTCTTGGAGACTAGAAACAGGCACAGGGGAAACAGGTTCAGTGAGAATAGGATCCTTTGTCAGTAGGGGGCAGGGTGGTGGTGGTGGGGAGCCCCCCCTCCCCCTAGCCCCAGCTAGCAAATCCCTCCTTCTGAACTTGGGGGCTGGAGGGAGGTGGCACTGCCTTGTTAGACTTGATGAGCTTTGGATTTGGGTAAGGTGATAGCCCCTCTTATTTCCTGCTTTGTTTTCTCCCAGGTACAAATTGACCTGAGGTCTTCCATGCAGATGGAAGCTGGCAGCTTCTCACAGAGGGTTTAGATATCTGGGAAGATGGAATGGAAGCCCTACTTTCCCCTGCCTTTCAGGATGGTGGGGAGGCGGACAGGGGTATTGAGTTACCCTCTCTTGGCTCACGTGCATGTGTAGGTCCTTGCAGGGGGGCCTGCGGTCAGTGGAGTGAGGCCGAGGCCGTCCATGCTGTCCTTCTGGACTGCTGGAAATTTAAATTATTACCTCTTAATCTCAGTGCTCTTTTCCTGCCTGTAGGACACCCTGTGTTTAGGAACATGGAGGTGGTAGGGGCTTGGTAGGGACTTGGCCTTTATAAGAGCAGCAGAGAAGGACTTTCTTTCTGTCTTTCCGTCTCTCTCTCTCTCCTTTCTTTTTTTTTTTTTTTTAGAGACAGAGTCTCACTTAGTTGCCCTTGGTAGAGTGTGCTGTGGTGACACAGCTCACAGCAACTTCCAGCTCTTGGGCTTAGGTGATTCTCTTGCCTCAGTAGCTGGGACTACAGGCGCCTGCCACAGCGCCCGGCTATTTTTTGTTGCAGTTTGGCCGGAGCCTGGTTTGGAACCCACCACCCTCGGTATATGGGGCCAGTGGCCTACTCATTGAGCCACAGGTGCCACCCTCTCTCTCCTTTCTTTCTTGACAGAGTCTCACTTTGTTGCCCTCACCCTGGATATTTTTAGAGACGAGGTCTGGCTCTCTCTTAGGCTGGTCTCGAACCTGTGAGCTCAGGCAGTCCACCTACCTCGGCCTCCCAGAATGCTAGGATTACAGGTGTGAGCCACCATGCCTGGCCCAGAGAAGGATTTTCAGCGGAGGGGAAACATCCTTCCATGCTGATTCACCTCTTCTACCTGGCAGGTGCACAGTGACACGCCTGCTCTGGCTGGAGACCTCTCCTCCACCAGTCTAGCATCTGCCCCTCCATATCACCCCCTGCACAAAAAAACTGCCTCCTTTCTCTGAGCCTGGGCGGAGTTAACTGTGTTATAGAGGACCAAGGAGCTTTCAGAAAGGGGCCCTATTTCCTGAGTTGACTGCTCAGCAAACTCATTTGCCCAGAGTTTAAAAAGTAAAATTATGGTGACCCACGCTAAGAGTTGAAAAAATGTGATGGACATTTTGCCAGGGTATGAGCGTTGTGCTACCCATGCCAAGATATCACCCTGAGACTCAGGAACATTCAGTTTTTTGGTTTTTTCCCTCTATTGTACTGAATGCCGTCAGCTTTCCCCTCCTCATAATTTGAGGAAAGTTGATTTGCTTTTAAAAAGCAGCATCTAAGCGTACCCTATCACACGGCGCACAGTTGAGAGATTAACGCTATTCTTTAGAATTAGTCGCCGTGTTGTGTACATAGCGATAGGCCTGGGTGGTGGTTCTGTGTGCAACTGGGGCCAGAAGAGGAATCATAAATTTTGCAGGAAAGATTTGTTTTGGTACCCTGTTATATTTGCTTTGTATCACATATTGTTTAAAAGAGGGATATTTTTGTTAAAGGAAAAGGAACTGTGTATTTGAGATAAGAAGCAGAATAAAGTGAGATAAATTGTTTTTTGTGGCCATCAAAACAGCATTATTTCTGAAATCACCCTATTTCTGTGTGGTTCTAATATTAATATAAAATACAAACTATAGGCGTATCCTGAGATACTGGTTGTGTTATAATTTATAGTGGTCTTTTTCCTTTGTTTTAGAGAGATGGGTAAAATTTCAGGAGATTTTAGGCCAGTGGTGATCCAAAGACAATAAATAATTGCTTTGTGGGGATGTCTCCACCCTGCGCCTTAACTTGGTGACTGTTAGATGGGAGCCAAATGTCAGAACCCATCATGCAAATATGGAGGTGGATAGATTTGAGTCAGTTTTGTCTTAGCTTGGGCACTGAAATTCTGTAGTTTTTGATGGTGGTGGTGGGGGTGTTGGTGTGGGGAGTGGGGATGGTCTTTGTTCCTTGCTATTATGGGCGTGTCTCTTGTTTGGTTGGCCTCTTTTCCTTCTTGGGACATTTAGAGCTCCCTGGGCTTTTGAGAACCCTTGTGAGCCTGTCCACCATGAAGCTCACATTGGAGGTTTTGTAACTGAGCTTGGTGCAGTCCGGGAAAGGAGTGCATCTCAGATTGCAGCCAGTCACAGCTCAGTTACCTGAGGGGGTCAGTGGCTGAGCAGTGCTGGTTGCAAACCCTCTGAAAATCACACTGTGTGTTGGCTCTGCATTTGTTGGCTTCTAGCTTGGCGCTTTTGGAAGCACCGAGCTGGGCCTCAGTCTGGACACCCTAACTCTTCTTGCTTTTCCTCAATGGTGTAGACATGTGAATAAGCTAAGATCAGCCTGTGGGCAGGTGAATGAAAAGATGAAGAAGCCAGGGATTTGGACAATCCACCTCAGATTATCTGATTTTATTTTGAGTGGCATCTGCCTGTGTTAAGTGAAGAAGTATCCTCAGATAGAGACAGAGAAAGAACCCCACATCCCCAAAGGTGCAGGCTGGCTACCAGTGAGTATTTTTTTTTTTTTTTATCGAAAGGGTGGGGAATTTTATTTTTCCATGGTTGGAGGATATGCTGGTCACAGCCAGAAGTTTGAACAAAAGGTCAGGTTTTATACATAGGCCATTTCTAGCAGATGTAGAAGACCAAGGTTTGGGGCATCAGGAGTGAGAATGAAACCAAAAATGGTTTGCAAAATTTAGGCCATTGTGTAGATTAACATGGACCGCACCCCACCTCCGAAGCCATGCAGCCCTGGGAACAAAAAGGCAGAACAAAGGTACTTTAATGTGGATCTAGCACATTGGGCCTTTCATTGCAGAATTGTTTTTTGTTTTTCTCATTTTTATGGGACTTTGCTGTGCTTTTTAAGAGACTTGGTGTATTTCATTTCTCCAATGGTTAAAGCATAACATTCCTGTTTCTGCCTGAAGGCAACAAGTGACTCCTTCTGGCTCACTGCTTAAGAACCCAGAGCACTGAGCCAGGCTGCCTGGGTTCAAACTCCTGCTCTGCTGCTTACCAGCTGGGGGACCTTAGCCAAGTTACTTAGTCTCTGTGCCTCAGTTTCCTGTTCTGTAAAATGGAGCGAATACTACAACTTACTTCTTAAGATTGTCCTGAGAATTCTAATGCTAATCTTTGTGGAGGGCTTAGGGATGCACTGGGCACTTAGTAAGTTTTATATAAGTGTTGGTTATGTAAGATGATTAAGATGGGTGGCACCTGTAGCTCAGTCAGTGGGGCACTGGCCACATACATGGAGGCTGGTGGGTTCGAACCTGGCCTAGGGCCAGCTAAAACAACAAGGACAACTGCACCACCACCACCAACAACAAAAAAACAACAATAGCTGGGCCTTGTGGTGGGCGCCTGTAGTCCCAGCTACTTGGGAGGCTGAGGCAAGAGAATCGCTTAAGCCCAAGAGTTTGAGGTTGCTCTGAGCTGTGATGCCACAGCACTGTACTAAGGGTGACAGCTTGAGACCCTGTCTAAAAAAAACCCCCAAAACAAGATGATTAAGATGCAGTATAGGGCTGTGAAAAGAACTACTGGTCTGTTGAGTCTAGAAATTTGGCTTTGGGTCTGTTTCTCACAAACTGTCTGTCCTTAGGCCAGGCACTTTCCCTTTCTGGTGTTCTGATTTCACACCTATAAGATGGAGATGTTTGATTGCAATAGTGCTTATTTTAGATTCTGTAGTAAGGGGTAGAGGTGGGGCATCCCCAAGACCAAGTGACAGAGGCTTCTAGACCTCTGTCCTTGCTTTAGCCAGAGCACTGTGGGTTCATTTTATTTATGGAATTTGGTTTGGGAGAAGAAAGCATTCTTGTGTGTGTGTGTGTGTGTGTGTGTGTGTGTGAGTGTGAGAGAGAGGAAGTGTGGAAGTGGCAGAAAGAGACGATCTGCGGACCCTTCCGGGGAAGGTGCAGGAGGAAGTAGTGGAAGCTAGTGGGGATGGGCCTGGTGGTGTAAAGGGGCCTGGGGAGAGGGATTTGAAGACCTGACCTCACACAGTACAAGATGAGGCTGAATTAAAGCGTGGGATAGATTGGTGGGGAAATGCCATTAGCAATTTTGTCCAAATGGCATGGGTTGATTTACTTATTAGGGAGGTACAAATGGCTTTGTGTTATAAGGTGTCAAGTTCCTCATTTGGATAAGGTGAGCAGACTTTGCAGAAAAGTAAGAGAAAGCAGAGAAATATGGATGTCTTAATGGTGCAGGGCAGGGGTCCTCAAACTTTTTAAACAGGGGGCCAGTTCACTGTCCCTCAGACTGTTGGAGGGGTGGACTGCAGGCCCCGGGATGAGTCGGCTGCTAAACAGGACAGGCAGCAGCGGCAAAAACTTGCAGCGGGCTGGATAAACATCCTAGGCGGGCCTCATGTGGCCCGTGGGCCGTAGTTTGAGGACGCCTGGTTCAGAGATTCAGCTGGAGGTCTCCCCAGCTGGAACAAATCAGGCTGTTGCGTTTGCCAGAACTTAAACCCAAGGGTGCCTGGAGGGTGCCAGCTGGTAGTTAACATTCTCCTCCTCTTGTCTTTTCTTTCCATTCTAATAATCACGAGGAATTTCCCTGATACGAGTGCCCCTGCATTCATTTGTGTGATCACTTAGAGATGAAGAGCTGTCTTTCCAAGTGCCAGGCGGGATCTGTGGCTAAGTCAGAGTTTCCCCTGGCTTTGCTTTTATTGAAGCGGAATTTCTTATCTCCTACACTTTCTTTCATTGTAGTTTTATTAGATTTACAACTTTTTTGGTCAAAACCAGAATTTTGCTTATTTGCATGTGCCTTCTTAGGCCACCTGGCCAGTCTAAAAATCCTCTTTGAAAACCCAGCGTTGGCACACTCCTCACTCAGCCCCCAAACTCTGTTCCTAGTCCTCTCTCACCTGTAGGTGGGGAAATGCTGTTAGCGACTTCATTAGTCTGTGGGTTACTTGTTTTGCTCCTCTGCAAGACTGTTTGCTTATTGAAGACCGGAACCACACTTAGATTTTTCTTTTCTTTTTTTTTTTGAGGCAGAGTCTCGCTTTGTTGCCTAGAATAAAGTGCTGTGGTGTCAGCCTAGCTTACATCAACCTTAAACTTATGGGCTAAAGTTGCCTCTCGAGTACCTGGGATTACAGGCACCTGCCACCATGCTCAGCTAATTTTACTGTTTTTAGCAGAGATTGGGAGGGGGTATCTCACTCTAGTTCAGGCTGGTCTCGAACTGCTGAGTTCAAGGGATCCTCCCACCTCAGTCTCCCAGAGTGCTACGATTACTGGTGTGAGCCACTGTGCCTGGCCAGATTTCTTTTCTCTAACCTGACTGACCTTTCTCTCTTTCTCACGCTTTCTATAAGATTAAAGCAGTGGACTTGGTGTCCGTAGCTAAGTGAGTAGGGCATTGGCCACATACATTGAGGGTGGTGGGTTCGTGCCCAGCTTGGGCCTGCTAAAACAATAGTGACAACTGCAACCAAAAAATAGCTGGGCATTGTGGCAGGCACCTGTAGTCCCAGCTATGTGGGAAGCTGAGGCAAGAGAATCACATAAGCCTAAGAGTTTGAGGTTGCTGTGAGCTGTGATGCCATGGCACTCTACCGAGGGCAACAGCTTGAGACTGTCTCAAAAAAAAAAAAAGATCAAAGCAGTGGAGTCAGTTTCTTTGCATTTGACAAACAGCCGATGCTCATGGGAATAAGTGTTGGGCCCTGTACATCTACCCTGTTCCGAAAAACACTTGTGCCTGTGGCTTTATTTGCTGGCTGGGGAGTGTCGAACATTTGGTTGTAGAATGTGTGTGGATTGCTGAGTTTCATGCCTGAGCTGTGCTGTCATTTCATTCATTCTGAGCAGTATCTGAGCCAAGGCTACCTGGAGTTTTTCCAGGTCCAGCAGACCTGGAGAGGCAGGGATCTCATCTCATTCATCTGTGTTTCTCGAGCCCTGCTTGGAAGGCCTGACGCACAGTCGGCAGTCAGGAAGAGTCAAGTTTACAGAATTCTGTGGTAGTAGAAAGGAAAGGACAGGTGTATCAGATTTCTTCTAGGCTGGATGCCCAATTCCCCTGAGGGGCTTCCCGAGTTCTTTCAGCAGTGCCATCTGGCAGAGTTTGAGAGTAGTTTATGGGAATAGGTGAGGTGTTGTGCTGTTGGTGTTGGATCTTACGGGCAGGCTGTAGGGTCTGGGTGAAGAGTTAGCGCCTGGGACTGGAAGGATGGAGAATCTCTCGTGCCCATAAATCTAAGCTCAGTGTAGTTAGCTGGGTGTTGTAATCTCAGAGGCCTTTTGCGGTGTAGTCGGTAGCCTGGTGAAATAATAAATGGGTTCTGGCTACTTATCCTCAGCTTTAGAGATTAAAAGAGGTGCCAGTAGGGGAAACTGGAGGCTGCATGCTCTGCCTAAAGGGGGCAGTGGACAGTCAGCCTCTTTGTTGTCATGTAAAAGTATAGCATCAGAAATCCCACCTTTTTTTATGTGATGCCCCCTAATGTTTTAAAAGTTGGCAACAGATTTGTGCCTGCTGGCCTCTGAGCGGGAGGCAGGGCTGGTGAATGCCAGAGGCCACCAGGGCACACACGTGTGCCACAGGGTCAGATGAGGTGGGTGTTAGTCACTGTGCAGATGGTCAGATCCCGGGATGCCCACAAATGGACATGACACGCAGAGCAGGCAGAGCAGATGCCAAGAGTTGGCATCAGGGAGGCCTTGACGACAAAGGTCAAGGTCTTTGCCCACCAGAGAGCCTTCTGTTCCTGGTCTCCGGCCCTCCCCCATGCCTCCCAGGATTCCCCGCAGCTCTCTGCAGTTCAGTTTGCATTTCCCAGCCTGGCATGGAAGCCTTTCGTGCCCTGCTGACATTGGTAGACTCTGAGGGGTGTCTCGGCTTCCATGTGAGGCCTTGACTTAGTGCTCCCCAGTGTTCCTCCTCATTGCTCCAGACTTCCGAGGAGGCAGCCGGCCGGGTGTTCCCAGGACATCCAGTCCTGTGCTTTCTTCCCTCCCTGATTTTGCTTATGCCTTTCTTTTTGCTGGAATGCTCATTCCCCCAGTTTATGGAATCCTGCTCCCTACGCATCCTGCAAAAGGCTGTGCACAAAAGGCACATTCACCCTGAAGTCGCTGTCCTTTCTGCTCTCTAAATCTGGAATACACCATGTCTTTCTCTGACTTCTTACAGCACTGACCCTGTCTTCTCCACCGCAGCCCTGCTTTACAGCTGTTCAGAGGTCTGTCCTCCTTCGTGGATGACAAGGTCATTGTGGAAGGTTCATGTCTTTTTTGTTTTTTTGAGATGGAGTCTCACATGTTGCCCTAGGTAGAGTGCCATGGCGTCCCAGTTCACAGCAACCTCCAGCTCTTGGGCTTAAGCAATTCTCTTGCCTTAGCCTCCCAAGTAGCTCGGACTACAGGTGCCCACCACAATGCCTGGCTATTTTTCTGCTGCATTTGTCATTGTTGCTTAGCTGGTCCAGGCCGGGTTCGAACCTGCCAGCCTCGGTGTATGTGGCTGGGGCCATAACCATTGTGCTAAGGGTGCCAAACCTGGTTCATGTCTTATCACTATATCCCCTCAGTGCTCAGTTCAGGGTAATAGTCAACAGAGCTTTATTGAGGTAGACACTTGGAAAACTGATTCCCTTAGAGGACACTGCTTAAGGTCTGAGGCCAGCCTGGAAAAGGGGAAGCTGGCTGGAACAGAGGGTATGTAGGGGTCAGGTAAAGCTGCATGCAGCTCCACGTCAGTCCAGGAAGGTACTCAATACTGGACCTCCAACTTGGGAGGGCAGTGTCCTGGGTGCCTTTCTTGGTGTGGCTATGAGCCCCAGATGGGCCTGAGTTGGTATGTGAGGCTTATAGGTCCGTCTTGGATGCTGATAAGAAGCTGAAGGTAGGACAGAGTAAAATGAACCCAAGGCCATCCTTGCCGCAGCAAGTGAGCCTCCCTTGCTTGCCATGACTGGGCTTCTGTGGGTTCCTTGAGGTGGCAAGGGATAAAGGGACAGCCTAGGGCTGAGCCGGCAGAGGCCCACCTTCTAGGAGAGCAAGGCGTGTGTTGTTGAGAGAGCCCAGGTTCTAGAGCATGGAGAACTGGATTCTGGTGCCAGAGCTGCCTCTCCCAGCCAGGTGACTTGGAGTAAGTTCCTTAAGGTTGGAGGTTATTTTGTCACCTGTTTTAAGCCATGACACCCCATGACTCAGCGTTTTGTTGGGACAGCTACTCACTGTCATTCTCTGTTGTCCAGCACAAAGTGTATACCGATCAGCGCAAGGGTTAGCACGGAGTGATTTAGAGGAAAGACTTTATTTTTTTTGGCAGGAGCCTCAAGCTGTCCCCCTGGGTAGAGTGCCGTGGCTTCACAGCTCACAGCAACCTCCAACTCCTGAGCTCAAGCGAGTCTCCTGCCTCTGCCTCCCAAGTAGCTGGGACCATAGGTGCCTGCCACAACACCTGGCTATTTTTTGGTTGCAGCCATCATGTTTGGCGGGCCCAGGCTGGATTTGAACCCGCCACCTTGGGTGTACGTGGCTGGCGCCTTAGCCACTTGAGCCACAGGCGCTGAGCCTAGAGGAAAGACTTTTAAGGACCCTTGTCAAGGTTTGCAACAGGATTCCATGACAACAACTTGATTTGGATGAGCCTTGAAATCCTCTTGAGATATCATAGCCAGGAAAGGCCCAGGACGGGTGAGATCCCAGGACATAAGAGTCTTGCTCTAAGAGAAAGGGCCACCAGGCAACATGGACATTTTGGTCCTGATATGGATGGGGCAGAATTTCCATATTGTTGCTAATATGTGACCCTGAGCTCCCTCCCCTTCCCCCAACAAAACAAAACAAAACAAAAAACAGGGCAAGTTTTTGAGAAATTTGGTATGTAGACTTTGAGTTTTTGTTGGTAGGAATAATGAAAGACATTCCCTTTATGACTGTAATAGTTTTGCCCTTGGAGGCTTTAAGTGAACGATTTCAGTGAGGGAACAAATGCTGCAGGTATAATTTTTACCTTTCTCAGACCTGCAAATGGAAAGTGGTTTGGAAGTGAATCTAAAGCAAAATTTTAGGCTCGGCGCCTGTGGCTCAAGTGGCTAAGGTGACAGCCACATACACTTAAGGTGGTGAGTTCGAATCCAGCCTGGGCCTGCCAAAACAACAATGATGTCTGCAACCAAAAAATAGCCAGGCATTGTGGTGGGCGCCTGTGGTCCCATAGCTACTTGGGAAGCTGAGGCAGGAGACTTGCTTGAGCCCAGGAGTTGGAGGTTGCTGTGAGCTGAGATGCTACAGCACTCTACCCAGGGGGATAGCTTGAGGCTCTGTCTCAAAAAAAAAAAAAAAAAAGCAGAATTTAAAATTGTCCGTATATGATTTCCTATCACTTTCTGGTAGCATGCTGCAGGAACACAGGCTGACCCTGTCATATGGTGGCTTTGAGCACAGCATTGGCACTGGGCCTGCTGTTTGAGGTCAGGCCCCTTGCTGAGAGCCACAGGTGCTGAGGGGGAGGAGTGGGGTTGGGTTGGGGGTGGTCAGGTCCTACCTGCCCAGCCTTGTCCAGCATCTCTACCCATGCCTGCAGGAGGCAGACTCATCTTCTTGGGTCAGGTGAGCCTCTCACAACTGTGTTCATTGCTTAGCCCTTGTGACCTCATTTGCATATAAGTCAATTACTTTTCCCTTTTCAGAGTCATGAAAAATAATCTTATTACTTTGTTAAGGGATAAAATTAAATTATCAAAGTAATGAGCATACATAGTTGCATAAAATTTAGATCGTATACATGTGGAAAGATAGAAGAAGAGGGACTCTTCTCTCTTCCCTTCCCAGTTCTTTCAACAAGAAGAATGTCTCACTAGTCATTTGACCTGAGACAAATCCCTCAATCTCTCCAAACCCAAGTCTCCTTATAGGTTACAGGGTAATAATAAGACTTAGTTCATATTATTATTATTTTTCTTTAATATGGATTAAGTGAGTTGATACGCAATCCCCCAAATCCTATGCACACACACGGGGCACTCACGGAACATTTTTTTTTTCTTTTTTGTATATTCAGGATTTCTTTAGCAATCCCCTTTGCAATTATTTCAAAAACACTGAGGTTAGATTTGTGGGTTTTGTTTGGGGATAATGAACAGAATCTCTTTCCCCCCTGACAGTGGGACTGAAGGCTCTGGTGGGTCAGCACAGTTTGTATTTGATAAACACAAATCTTTTGCTGTACAAGAGAAGGAAGACAAATTAGTAAAGATGAACGGTGCTGTGTGCTCTCCTCCTGCCAGGCAGGAGCTTCAGCTTGCTTTCCTCGCCCTCCCAGCCCCCAAAGCATGGAGGCCCCAGTGGGTCCTCCTGTGACACCAGGAGAAATGTTTCTTTTAATTAGAAAGAGACAGGGTAGCGTGATTGTATGTTCTTTGGAGCCAGTGATAGAGGTGATAGTCTTAAGAAGTTCTGGACATTGAAATGTAAAACAGATTAATTTGTTAGAATGCTGGATTTTTATCTGGACAGATGTTTTGTTTTTTATGGAGTTGGTTGGGATGGGGGGCAGGGTTTTGTTGCTGTTTTAGTTTTGCTTTGGGCTTATAATAGTTAGGATCAGCTTTGGCTGCAAATAACAGCAACAATAACATGAAATCAGATTAACAACCATCTAACAGAGGCTAAAGTGATATAAAATTTTGTTTCTCATTCACATAAAAATAAGTAAAGTAGCAGTTCACAGCTCCTAGAGGCCAACTTCCTACAAATGGCTTTCATCCTGCAGGTCACCTTACAGTCCAGGGTGGCTCCTGGGGCTCCAGCCCTCATGTCTGAGCCATTCGTTGGCAGGAGGAAAGGTGAGGGTAAAGAGAAGTCCTTCCCTGCTGCACCAGCTTGCTCCGAGCAGTGTTCCTGGAAGTTTCACAGAATGCTTCTGCTTATATCTCACTGGTTGTGACTTAGTCACTCGCACACATCTCGCTGCAAGACAGGCTGAGAAGTGTAACTGTTTAGTCCCAGGTGCAATATGTAAAATTTAAAAAAGGATATTTTATTTTATTTTTGAGACATGGTGTCTTTCTCTCGCTCAGGCTGGAGTGCAGTGGTGTCATCGTACTCACTGCGACCTCAAGCTCCTGGGCTCAAGTGATCGTCCTGCCTCAGCCTCCCTACCAGTAGTTAGGATTACAGCACGTGCCATCACACTTGGATATTTTTTTTTGTTGTTGTTGTTTTTGCAGTTTTGGCTGGGGCTGGGTTCAAACCTGCCACCCTCCGTATATGGGGCCGGCAGCCTACTCACTGAGACACAGGCGCCACTCTCGGATACCTTTTCTATTTTTTTAGGGACAGGTCTTGCTTTTGCTTAGGTTGATCTCAAACTCCTGACGTGATCCTCCTGCCTGGGTCTCCCAAAGTGCTATGATTATGGGCATAAGGCACCACACTTGGACTAAGGGTCTTTTTATTAAGGAGGAAGCAGAAACTAGATGGTGTGGCTATGAGTAGCAAGTAGTGTTTTTGAAGAACCAGAATAGATTGTAGAACTTTATAAACTGACTTTCTTCTACTCCTCTGTTTGCCTCTAACCACTAATTGTTCTGCTCAGTGACTGTTACCTATTAGATTCCTGGTGTACAGGCTCCTAGCCTGGTCCTACTTTTTTAAATGGTGGAAAGAGGATTTAGGAAACCCGAAAAAGCAGAGTCAAAGGTCAATTGACACAGGAGCAAGAGGCAAATTGTGTTGAGTTGTAGAATTAGCGCAGGGCCTGGGTCACCTCTGGTCCTCCTCTTTGCCCCAGTCAAGTCTCTTACCTCTTTAAGCTTTCCGCTTCAGTAGGATGGGGAATGGCACCCTTAGGGGACTGCTGTGGAAGACCCCGGTGGACTCCAAAGCGTGCTCCAGAAGATGCATACTTACCCTTGGCTTCCAACAGGCACGTGGGAGGCACCCATGGAAGATGGGAGGTTTCTGTCCACAGGGCTGGGATTATGTCATTGGATGGAAAGGCCCGAATCTGGCTCAGCACTTTGGGTCAGATTCCGGCTCTGCTCCTTACTGCTGTTTGTACAGATTTAGCTCAGAGGGAATGCAAGATTGGAAACATGCATCTGGTCTTTTTGGTTGCTTTCCTTGGTGTGGTGAGTGTGGTTTTAGGCATGGAGGATGCATAGTTCTTGTTTTTCACACAGCGTGCCTCTTGAGCCAGTGTGAGCCTCTAGCCCCTTACTTCACCTGTCCCAGTGCTAGGGCTTAAAGGGCGGTGTGTCCTTTGTCAACAAATGCTTACGTCAGTAGATTTCAGCGTTCGTTTTGCTTATGCACAATCCCCTGTCCCCACCCTGTTGACGTCAGGACCTGGCCCCAGGTTTTAGGCACTGTCCCTGTAAATGCATCATAGGTTGTCCTAAGGATGAAGTGAGGTAGAGGTGGCCTGTGGCCAGCTTGGTGACTGGTCACTCAAGGCTAGGTGAGTGACTGCTGCTGCTGTTGTGTCCAGCTGGCTCAGTGGTGCCGGGTGGCAGAAGCTGACGCAGTTCCCAGTGTCTCCCTGCCACCTGTAGCCTGGTTCCCTTTTCTCTGAAATTCTCATTCCTCAGCTCTGGACTTTGATACACCATTGATTTCAAACCAAACAGAGAGGGGTGAAGGAGGAGAGAGAAGCCAGAAGCCCAGCCTAATTCTGCCAAGCAGCTCCCAGTGACTTCCCCAGCTGGGCTTCAGGACTTCTCAAAAACTGTCAGTTAGGCCCCAGATGGGATTTTGTTTGTTGACCCTTTCTTTGTTCACCTTGGCCTCTAGTTAATTAACCAATTAACTGGTTCATTCAGCACACACAATTTATACAGCTCCTACTCTTTGTCAGACACTGTGTGCTGGGGATGTTGATATACCCCACAGTTTCTTCTTTCTTGGAGCTTACATTTGGCGGAGGTAAGATAGACATGTAAACAAAAGTATAACAGCAGGTAGACTTCAGGGCTGTGAAAAAAGTAAAATAGGGAAAGGGAATACAGCCTGAGGGAGGAATGGTTGCTATTTTATAAGGAAAGCCTCTCTCAGGAGGCTTAGAAACAGCAAGTGCAAAGGCCTGAGGTCAGACTCATTGGCTGGTTTATGGAATTACAACAGGACTCTGGGGGGAGTGAAATGAGCAGTGGGGGTAGTTTTGTACTTGTCAGCTTGAGATGCCTCCTAGATACCTACATGCCTGGAGTTTAGGGAAGACATTGAGGCTGGAAGTAATTATAAATTTGAGAGGAATCAAACTCTGTGAAGCCTTGGGCCTGGGTGAGATCACCATTGTGGCAGAGAGGTGGCACTGACCAAGCGATGCACTTGTCTGTCTCAGCTGGTGCTCCTGGGATACAAGGACCTGCCCACTCCATCGGTCTTGCATCAGGGTGGAGTGACCATGGACAAGCTGCTGAGCTGCTTGACTGTGGCTCTGAGACGGGACTAACTGCCTGCCTGGGTGTGGATGTCTCGGCATAAGACAGGTGGCAGTGGAGAGGAAGATAGTAGCTGACTGTTGAGTCATACTGGAGGTGATGGCCTGATGGTGGCCTTTGAGAGGATTTGAAGGTTTTGAGGGAGGATGGAGAAGAACAGTTTGGACCACTCATGGGGAGCAGGGGAGATACCTACTCTTGGTCTTCGTGGACTTTTGGGAATGGGTTAGGAGATTCCAGCAGTAGCTAGCTGAGGGTTTAGCAAGGGCTTCACTTCCTAAAAGCCTGTTTTCTAAGGCAGACTGTGGTATGTGAGGAGCAGGGCTTCCGAGAGTTTCTAGTCCATACCCCGGGGTGCCCATGCTGCTGATGGTTGCTGAGGGGCTGGAAAGTAACCTATAGAGTTGGCCTAAATCTCTTTTTTCCAGGAAGGCCTGGCCCTTCCTGGTGTTAGTTGCTGTCTCTGCCTTCTTGTTGGCTGTCCTCAAGATGGCACGTGAGGGGGATGTGCTCTGCTGGGAAGAACTTGGCTGTTGGGGCAGAGACTTGGGCTGCAGGAAGAACAAACGGTTATTCATTCAGTGCTTCCCATTAGCCAGGGCCTGTTTCTTCCTTCTATCTTAAAAGGAAACTTTGAAGAAAGAAGAGTTCTGAGGCCTTCCTTAGAATTGATGCCTCAGTTTTACATCATGGGATTCTATTTTTCTTGGGTTTCAGTTAAATGATTAAATAACATAGTGGATATGAAAGAATAATATAGGTATTAGTCACTATTTCTGTGATTGCAGTAAAGGATATCTGTGTTTCCCAGACTTTACTGGTCTATTTTACTTTTATTTATATAACAAATCATTAGATAACGCCTGGTTCTCTCTCTTTCTCACACACATACACACACACTGTATAAATGCTGTGCAAGTAGTAACTTATTTAGTCCTCACAGCAGCCCTAGGGGGTAGGTATTATTAGTTTGCCTATTTTATAGGTGAGGAAACAGACACAGAAAGGTTAAATAGGGTCACCCAACTAACTAGCAAGTGGCAGAGTTAGGATTTGATCTGGTTGAACTTGGTTCCTGGGTCCAAACTCTTCAGCATTACACTTCAAGGCCTATTGGTTTTCTCCCAAGTTTTTTCTGAAGAATATGATGATGATCATACTAATAATTATTGCTCTTTATATGCTGGGGACCATGTTGTGTATGTCAGATGCATGAGTGAAAATGTCTCTCTGTAAGGTATTAAAGGCCCATTTTACAGAGGAGGAAATGGAGGATCAGCATGACTGGATTACATAATCCAAGTCCAAGGCCAAGGAGTGGAGGCAGGATTCTGCCTTGGGTTAGTCTGGCTCCTTTTTTTTTTTTTTTTTTTTGAGACAGAGTCTCACTTTGTCACCCACTAACATAGCTCACAGCAACCTCAAACTCCGGGACTTAAGTAATTCTCTTGCCTCAACCTCCCAAGTAGCTGGGACTACAGGCACCTGCCACAATGCCCCGCTATTTTTAGAGACGGGGGTCTCACTCTGGCTCAGGCTGGTCTCGAACCTATGAGCTCAGGGTAGTCCACCCACCTCGGCCTCCCAAGTGCTAGGATTATAGGCGTGAACCTCTGTGCCTGGCCTAGCCTGGCTTCTGAATCCTACTATTTCCTCCTGGAGGGCTGTCACCCTCTCCTTCCCTGGTGACTCATGGGACCTGGTTGCCTCCTTTGATACTCCCTTTGTAGACCAGGGTACTTGGTTGAGCCATGGTAGGACCATAGTCCCCTTCCCCCAGGCCTGACTCTGAGGCCACATGATCCACTCCCAGGAGGCCAGCACCGTTGGATTTTGGCTTTGAAAGCTGTTAATCCAGCTGAGCCTGTCCACATCCCTTGCTCCATTTTAAGCCAAGGGTTTCCCCAAAGCAGTTCTCCCTTTCCTGTGCAAAGAGATTGGACAGATGTACACACACAGTATCCACTTTCTGGGTGTCAGGATGAGCTGTTTCTAGTGAAGTGCCCGGGCCTGGTGAGCCCCCGGGAAGGGTGGGATCCATCTGTACTCTCCTGTAAAGGAAATTGTGGTTTCTTTCTTTTTTCTTTTTTTTCAGTTTATGGGAAAAGGAGACTTGTGTCTCAATTGAGTCTTTGTGGCGTTGTATTACAGAGAGTCACAGAAAATGTTCTATGTAAATGACTCTGTGCCCTGATTAGAGCCTCAGTAGGCACCATTGTGTCATATTGCTATTATTGGCGATTGCAGGATACTAAATGATATTCTCATCAGGCTGAAAAACATCAGTGTTAGCAGTGAAACTCAGGGTTAATTATACTGCTCTGAATTAGAGCATAGCATTAAGTTGTAGGGAGAGCAGAGCTATTGACTTCTCCCCTTCTGTCTCTTCAGGTTTTTTTTTTTTGCTAGGGGTTTGATCGGAATATTTTTTAACCCGTGTGCTAAATTTGTACTACTGGCATTTTGCTCTCCCTGAGTTACTACCCCCTTTTGGGGTTGGGAAACACGGGACCAATTTATGAGGACAGTGGGAGAGGGGGAGAAGTGGTCCACTTAATAGCGCATTCTTCTCAGTTAGTAGCTGGGTAAAAAATAGCACGAAGACTGAAGAAGTCTTAGGGGAGTGCAGGACTCTCTCAAGGGGCCTCTTTAAATTAGCTCTTGTCTCTTCTGCCTTTGAATTCTCGGCTTCTCTGATCCTGACTCACCTCTTTGAAGACATGACACACTGACCTACATCTTGGCTGAAACAGATAGAAGAGTCTGTCTCTCTTCGGCCCCTTTTTGGCATCCCTAACAACCTACAGAGACGTCTGTCCCAGGACTGAGCAGGCCCTCTCGGGTTGCCTTTCACTTTTCTCTGCCTTGTTTTAATCACAGGGTTCCCAGAGTTTTGTTCCTTTTGAGTTGCTCCTGATTGTAAACCTCTCGCCTTCCTTTGCCTCATTTCTTTTGTCTGTAAACTTCACATTGCTAGTATGGGGTCTAAAGCCATTATTTTTTTCCTCCCCTTTAACGTTCTGTGAGTTTTGAATATAATTATTATCAAGAGGAATCTTTGAAAAGTGATTTTTTAGCGATAGTCTCATAGTTTGTCACGTATCTGTATCATTCATTATTTAATCGTTTCACCATTTTTAGATGTTCAGGGTTGAGTCTTGTTTTTTTTCCCCCTCTTCTTTGCTATTCTAAGTCACATCATATTGGCAATTAGCCTAGAACAGATTCCTAGAAATGAGTTTACTGAGTGTATGAACTTAAGAGAAAGTCAGGATTTAAAGCCAGGTCTGCTTGCCTTCAAGTCCGGTCCTCTTTCTCTTGGTATTTGTTCTTCTGTCTTTTGTCCTGTATGAATTCTAGAATCATTCCAGAGAAATGGGGCACATACTGCCTGACCCAGGTGAGCTGCGTCTCACCTACAGTGAGTTGCTCTGAAAGCCTTTTTCTTCTTTTTTTAATCTGACAGCGGCTCACCATTCTTTGGAGTAGCAGCAGGTAAGCCCGCTGGTGTCAGATTCATCTCCTTTATTAGACCTGAGAGCAGGTTGTCACACATGCCCACATGCAAATATCACATGTTAAAATGTATCACATCATTAAGGAAAGTTACTTTTTCGTTTTTTTTTTTTTTTTTTTTGAGACAGAGCCTCAGGCTATTGCCCTGGGCAGAGTGCTGTGATATCACAGCTCACAGCAACTTCCAACCCCTGGCTTATGTGATTCTCTTGCCTCAGCCTCCCAAGTAGCTGGGATTATAGGCGCCCATCACAACGCCCAGCTATTTTTTGGTTGTAGTTGTCATTGTTGTTTGGCAGGCCCAGGCTAGATTTGAACCTGCCAGCTCTGGTGTATGTGGCTGGTGCCATAGCAGCTTGAGCTACAGGCACCAAGCCAGAAAGTTACATTTGAAAAGAGTAAAACAGTTCCGAAGACCGCATTGATTGTAATTTAATTTGCCCAATGCAGAATTCTTTTTTTTTTTTTTTTGAGACAGAGTCTGGAGACTTTATTGCCCTCAGTAGAGTGCTGTGTTGTCACAGCTCACAGCAACCTCCAACTCTTAGTCTTAGGTGATTTTCTTGCCTCAGCCTCCCGAGTAGTTGGGACTACAGGTGCCTGCCAGAATTCCTGGCTAATTTTTTGTTGCAGTTTGGCCGGGGCCGGGTTTGAATCAGCCACCCTCCGTAGATGGGGCCGGTACCCTACTCACTGAGCCACAGGTGCTGCCTGCAACGCAGAGTTCTTATAGAGTCCCCCAGAGTTCCTATTTGGAGACTTTAGTTACCAGTTTTAGTCAGTATAGTAATATTTCCTTCCTTCCCTCCCTTTGTCCCTTGTTCCCTTCCTCCCTTCTTTCTTTCCAGAGTCTCACTATGTCACCCTCAGTAGAATGCCCGTGGGGTCACAGCTCACAGCAACCTCAAACTCTTGGTCTTAAGCGATTCTCTTGCCTCAGCCTTCCAAGTAGCTGGGACTACAGGTGTCCGCCACAATGCCCGACTATTTTTTGTTGCAGTTGTCATTGTTGTTTAGCAAACCAAGGCCAGGTTTGAACCCGCCAGCTTCTGTGTATGTGGCCAGCCTCCCAACCACTGAGCTAGGGGTGCCAAGCCTATAGTAACCTATTTTTTCTATGTTTCTAATATACAAAATAGGCTTTCTGAAGCAGAGCCCTGATCAACAGAGGAGTCTTTTCTAAGTTGTGTATTCTCTCAGAATGAGAAGAGCTTTTTGGTCACACACACTGGGACATCTGCACATGAGAGTCCTGAAGCAGTAAGGCCATGGCGGGGCTGCAGAGGGACGCTGAGGTCATGAAGCCTGTTGGAGTCTGTAGAAGCCAACGTGTCCCACAGAACCCCTGTTGATGCTCCAGTGGGATAAGGGAGTGTTGCTGAGCTAAAATTAAAGTCCTTACTCTCAGCTTGTGAGCCCTCAGCATGGCCCCCAGGCCTGCTGTCTTTTCGTTTCCTGTTCTTTCTGGCCTCTGTGAGTTACGTGTGCCCTTGTCTCTGCTTGGGGTGTCCTTCCCTTTGCCTTCCCCCATGGCTGAATTTGACCCATTTTTAAGGCTCAGTCCTTTCTCAGATCGTCTTTCTGTGCTCCATTCTTACACGTGCGCTGTACCGTTTGGCCTGTTGGCCTCCTGCACCCCTATTGCTGCCGTCTGTCTGTGGTATCAGGGTGGTTTGCGCACGTGTCTTCTTGGCTGGATTCATCTCCGTGACAAGGGCCGCCTCCGTCATTCCTGCTGCAGGGGCCATCACATTGCCTTCCACCTAGTAAGTGCTCAGTAAATGCCTCAGCTGATAATTTCCGGTGGAGGGCAGGCCTGACAGGAGTGTTGGGAAACTCGAGCACTGCCAGGTTTGTCTGGCAGTTTCTGTGCTGACCTCAAGTTGATAATGACTGCAGGAGACATAGATTCTGCCTTTTCCTCCATTCCCAGCAGCACTGGGGGAGACAGCCTTGCTTCTGATTTTTTTTTTTTTTTGTTCAGTTAAAAGTTTTCACCTGTGACTACTCATGTCAATTGTTTTGTGCACGTGCTCTGTGCTGACTGCTTTATGCACACTATCTCTTTAATACACTTGCCCAGTGAATTAGGTTTTATTGTTCAGACAGGGACAACCTAAGTCTGGCATAGACAAGGTTGTACAGTAAGTGCCGGTGGTGGGAAGCCCCGTCTACCTCCAGAGTCATTGCCCCCTGTAAGTTTTGACAAATACCAAATACTGTATTGTGTGCATGTGCACACACGGGTGCGTGTGTGTGTTTGTGTGTGTGTGGCCTTTATGGAGTTATTGCGTTGATTGTGGAGTCTTCCCTCCTGTTTTTCTGCCCCCTTTCCTTTTCTGAATAACACCATTTTTTTCCTCTCTTCTGGACATGGTATCTGTGGATTTACCTGCTTTTACAGGTTTTCTTAATTCTGTTTGTCCCCTCATCCCTCTATTTTTGAAGTTTTATTGAGACACTGGTCAGGGCTGACGGGCTCCCTCTGTCAAGTTTGACAGTAATAGTTAAGTATCTCTCCAGCCTGCCTTTTGCCCTGGGTTAGCATCCTGTCCCCACAAGTTCTAAGTCTCAGATTTATTTTCTTTGGAGATGAACTGCAGGTCAGTGTTACCTTCTTACTGAAGTTCCCAGATAGCACAGACTTTGCTAAACAACAAAACACCAGCACCTCCATCACAAGACCCTCCTCGGGCTGTGCGTGCACGCCATGAGATATAAACATTTATGAGGAGTAAAAAGAAATTCTTTCCCTAGAGCCAAAATTTGGATAGTCTCCTAATGTACACAGCTTTGACAGTGATTCCATATGTTTTGCTCATCTTTGCTTTTTTTGCAGCCTCCACAAATTTACTTTCCATACCGTACCACTAACCAGAGAGATGCTTCCAAGATGCATGTCAGGTCCAGTCATTTCACTGTTCAGAATCCTTCTGTGGCTCCCTGTTGCCCTCGGGGTGATTGGCCTGTCTGCCACTCACCTCCCCAGCTTCTGCTTTTATGTTCTTGTCCTCTGTTTGCTAGAGCCACAGGGAGCTCCGTGTTTTTCCTGCGGAGTGTGTGTGTTCTATTCTCTTTTCTAGACCTTTCCGGCTGTCTTGCGTCACCCTTCCCCCACCTGGTTATTTCCTTTGGGCCACTGCTGGAACTTCAGGTCAATCAGGTCCATCCAGGGTCCGTCCTTCTGTTGCGTATCTCAGCTCCCCGTGCTGGGTTTTGCTTCTGGCTCCCTCCTAACTAGTCCCTTCCCCTCTTGAGGACAAGCATCCTTCTTTCTTAATTTCTGCACCTCCCACTTCTGTCCCTGGCACACAGTAGGGGCTCTAGCGCTCTTGTGCAGAATGAAGGATTATTGTGAAAATGCAGGGAGGTGGGAAACTTGAGCATTCCCAGGTTTGCCCACTGATTATTATACGCACTGCTGTTTATGGGATGCCTTCTGTGTGCATTCTATGCATATTATTTAGTTTCTTGTTAATCCTCATAGAATTTCCAGATACTTTACGTTATCGTTAACTTTATCACAGAGATGAAGAAACTGGGGTTCTGTTTCTCTTGGTTTTTGAGATGAGAACTCTTCTCTGTAGAATAAACTGTGGCTTCTGGGCATCTTAAGGCACTTTATGGATCTAAAGCTGAAAGGCCTTACCCTTGAGAGCTGGGGGAATAGTATGACAATATTTTAAACAGATTTTAGGTGGTAGAGCCCTGGGAGGTTGGAAATTGTCCAACTCTTTGAGGGAGGGTTGGAAAGAAGGAGAGAAAGAGAGAGAGGATGGGATGGATGGGGTGTTTCTTTCTTAAATAGTTCACGTTTATGTGAGGGCCAAGTTGGACTTGTTTGTTGAATCAATAAAGATATTATCTCTTTGAATAATTCAGAATCTGATATCGCCATTAAACGGAGTTCCCTTTTTGTGAGGGATGTAGGGCTGCTGGGTGGGGCCTTGCAGCAGAGGGGAGCTGTGCTATAAGGGGTCTCTTCAGTGTCTTCATGGTCATATGAATTTTATTTGCCCAGTAGGACATGACCGAGGCTCTGAATAGTCAAAGAAACATCTCTCTTATGTTTTGCTCATGAATAGAACACTCTGTTTCCTGAATTGTTGCTCCAGTGGGGCCAGCACGTGGTATATTTTTCTAATGTTTGAACCAATGGGCCTTTTCATTTTGGGGCAGTCCAGGTAAAGATTTTCTCGTGTGCTCCTGTGTAGCGAGGAAGTCACGTCTTCTCTTTCTCTTCCCTTCTGGCTCTTGAATTTGAAAAAATATTACGTTACATGACTAATCTTAGAAATTTACTAGAAATTGATGTTCTGCCAGTTATCAGAAATCCCTCCCTCTCTTCCACTCTCCTAAACAGTGCTGTGTCCTGAAGCCAGAGGGGTGTTCAATACGGAGGACAGGAGTTCAGAACATTGGAGGCATTTACAGGGATGAATCTGTGGCTCTGGGTTCTGACTTTCTTTTGCCTCTGTGTGCGTGTGTGTGTGAAAGACAGAGAAATAGGGGCTTTTGCATAGAGGAGAATGTGGCTTCCTGAAATGTGAGACCCAAAGAGACATAACAGATACCATGTCCTCCAGTCCTGGAATCAGACTCAGGGTCTGATGAAAGGTTTTCTTATAATATGTGATACTGGTAATATGAGAAGTCTTCCCAAGTGCCCATCGATCCACGAATGGATTAACAAACTGTGGTATATGTACACCATGGAATACTATGCAGCCATAAAGAAAGATGGAGACTTTATGTCCTTCATGTTCACATGGATGGAGCTGGAAAATGTTCTTATGAGCAAAGTATCACAAGAATGGAAGAAAAAGTATACAATACACACACCCCTATTATGAAATAATTTAAACCTTTTATATGAAAGCTATAACCTAATAACAGCCTAAGAATATGGGAAGGGGGAGGGAGAGGGGAGGGAGGAATGGGTTGAGGGAGGGGGAGTGGAGGGATCACTTCTGTGGTTTATCTTACAAGGGTACAAGCGAATCTTTCTAAGAGTAGAATATGAACATTTTAACTAAGAAATAATTAAGAATAACAATAACTAAGAAAATGACATGAAGGCTATGTTAACCAGTTTGATGGAAGTGTTTCAGATTGTGTGTGAAAACACCACACTGTACCCCAGAAGTGCATTAATGTACCCAGTTATCATTCAATTAAAAAAAATACAGTACAGTAACTATTTGC
>CAUYTI010153582.1:0-27769 GCA_963575145.1 Galago senegalensis
CGCCTGTGGTCCCAGCTACTTGGGAGGCAGAAGCAAGAGACTCGCTTGAGCCCAGGAGTTGGAGGTTGCTGTGAGCTGTAATGCCACGGCACTCTACCCAGGGGGACAGCTTGAGGCTCGGTCTCAAAAAAAAAAAAAACAATATCAACATGTATATAGCCAAATAAATAGCATATACCTCTATAAAACAAAAATAAATTATATATATATATATTTTTTTTCAACTCCACAGGTCTAGTTTATAAAAGCAACCAAAAAACTAGAAGCCACTGTAATTACTGCTACCTTGAGTTTACTTGTTGATGGTTTGGGGGTTTGAGGGCAAGGTTAAAGGATCAACCAAATGGGCAGCACCTATGGCTCAGTGAGTAGGGCACCAGCTCCATACACCAAGGGTGGTGGGTTCAAACCTGGCTCCAGCCAAGCTGCGACAAAAAATAGCTGGGCATTGTGGTGGGTGCCTGAGGCCAGAGAATCGCCTAAGCCCAAGAGCTGGCGGTTGCTGTGAGCTGTGATGCCATAGCACTCTACTGAGCTCGACAAAGCGAGACTCTCTCTAAGAGAAAAAAAGGATCAACCAAATGCATAAAAATGTGAAAATCTATGGGAACTTTAAATTATTTATTAGGTGGTAGCCCCAATTAAAACAAAAACTGTCTTTTTTTGTTAATGTTTTTGGATTTTTTTTTTCACTTTTGGTCCTTTTTTTGTCTTTCTTTTCTTTTTTTTTTTTTTTTTGTTTGAGGCAGAGTCTCACTATGTCACACTTGGTAGAGTGCTGTGGTGTCACAGCTCACAGCAACCTCTAACTCTTGGGCTTAAGCGATTCTCTTGCCTCAGCCTCCCAAGTAGCTGGGACTACAGGCACCTGCTGCAATGCCCAGCTATTTTTTTTTTTTATTGCAGTTGTCATGATTGTTTAGCAGGCCTGGCCTGGGTTGGAAGTCACCTGCCTCAGTGTATGTGGCTGGCACCCTAACTGCTGAGCTATGGGCTCTGAGCCCCCTTTTTTTTATTTCTATGGACTGATAGAGTAGCACATGCTTAATAGGTATTTATTAAATGAAAGAAGGAAATGCAAATGAATGCATTTCATTGTTATAATTGTGGAATTAATTAAGAATGCTGAAAATGAAGGTTTTAAGAGGCAGGTATGGCTTATAAGAAAAAATTCCTTAGGACACTTTAGTGACTGTATATCACCTCTGTACTTTTCAGTTGCTGAGATAGAGGGTGACAGCAGTTCCACACTCCACACAAGGCATTTTTCAAACATCTGAGGGCATTTTGTTTGGCTTGTAACAATGATTAAGGAACCCGGCTGACATTCAGTGAATGTGGGCCAGGAATAATGTTTTCTTACAGTGCCTGTGACAGCTCTGAACAATTAAATATCATCCCGTGTCTTACTTGATTTTAGAATGTCACGCAGGTGAAAACTCTCTTTATGATTCCTGAGCTTAGAAATAATTCCATTTTAGATAAGCAGAAAAAATTGGTGCATAAACATCTTCTGACCTTTCCAAGACTGAAAACATCATGTAAATTGAAAGAGCAGTGCAAATGGTTTCATCTGGAACTTGATTGAGAAGTATCACCATCTAGAAATGTTGTTTAAAGATTGTCAACCACCACATGTTATTTGAGTCACCAATAAAACGTGCTTATAGATAAGAATGCATTTGTAGTTATGGAATGACAGGGCTACATCTGAAAAGTGTTAGCACATACGATTTTCTTGAAACGTATTTTGTCTGATACAAGTATAGTGATTCCTGCTCTTTGGGGGTTACTATTGGCATGAAATATCTTTTTACATCCCTTTGCATTTGGTCTGTGTGTGTCTGCCCAGGTGAACTGTGTTTCTTGCAGACAACATCGGTTGGGTCTGGGTTTTTTATCCCTTCAGCCACTCTATGTCTTTTGATGGGTGAGTTTAATATGGTCACATTCAATGTTATTATTGACAGGTAAGAACTGACTACTGCTTAGTCATTGTGTCAAAACATTTATGCTCTAGTTCTAGAAAAGTTCACTCGTACCCTTGTTAGACAGACCATATAGGTGATCTTTCCAGTCACCCTCCCACACGTGTTTGCATTAATGTATACAGCTATCATTTAATTAAAAAAGAAAAGAACTGAGTACTGCCAGGTTATTATTTGATTTCTGTTCCTTTTGTGATACTCTCTTTTATTATTACTTCCTTCTTGTCTTCCATTATTAAAAATAGTTTGTTTTCATTTCTTTTTTTTTTTTTTTTTGGCCGGAGCTAGGTTTGAACCCGACATTTCTGGCATATGGGGCCGGCACATTACTCCTTTGAGCCACAAGCGCTGCCGTGTGTATTAATTTCTTGCTTTTTATTATTTCGTGTGTGTCTGTTGTAGGTTTTTGATTTGAGGTTACTAAGAGGCTTGTAAAAACATTTTATAACCAATTACATTAAGCATATGATAACTCTGCTTATAAACAAACAAATAAATAAAAAAGCCGACAGAGGTCTACCAGAAATCCTACCCTTTAAATACACTCCTTTCCCCTACTTTTAAACTTTCCATTGTTTCTATTCGTATACTATCTATCTTTCAATAAGTTGGACTTACTGTGGTAAGGAGGTTTGTCTTTCAGGCTTACTCCTTAAGATATAAGTGGTTTAATGCACCACAATCAAGAAATAAAGTATTGTCTTCTTACTGTTTGTTTGTTTGAGACAGAATATTGCCCTCTTATCTGGGCTGGAGAGCAGTGACACAGTCACACCTCACTGTAACCTCAAACTACTGGGTTCAAGCAATCCTCCTGACTTAAGCCTTTTTGGAATTATAAGCATCAGTCACGCCATCCAGCTAATTTTTCTGTATTTAGTAGAAACGGGGGTCTCACTCTTGCTCAGGCTGGTCTCAAACTCCAGAGCTCAAGGGATCTTCCCACCTCACCCTCCCGGAGTGCTAGGCCTGTATTTGTGCCCTCACTATCAGTTGTGCGCCTTCAGATGGTTCTTGTTCATCAATATTTGTTTTTTTCCAGATTTAAGAACCACTTTTAGCATTTCTAAAAGGACAGATTTGGTGTCCATGAAATCCCTCAGCTTTGATTTTTTCCTCCTTCATCTTTGAAAGGTACTTTTGTAGGATACAATGTGCTAGGGTTAAGGTTTATTTCCTTGAGCACTTTGAATGTCATGCCACTGTCTCTGGGATATAAAGCACCCCTGACGACTCTGCGGCCAGACCTCTCCAAGCTCCTTTTATGTGTCAGTTTTTTCTTTCTTCTTCTTCTTCTTCTTTTTTTTTTTTTGCCATTTTTGGCTGGGGCTGGCGCCCTGCCCTTTTGAGCCACAGGCGCCATTCTTTTCTTTCTTCTTACTTCCCTTGGGGCCTTTTCTTCATCCGGGACCTTTGGGAGATTGATTATTAAAACCCTTGAGGTGGGCTTGTTTAGATTAAATCTGCTTGGTGTTCTAAGACATTCTTGTACTTGAATATTGGTATCTTTCTCTAGGTGTGGAAGGTTCTCAGGCATCATTTCTTTCTCCAACTCCTTTTTAAGGACAATAAATCTCAGATTTGCTCTTTTAAGGCTAATTTCTAGATCTCTTAATCAAGCTTCCTTTTTCCCCCTTTTTCTCTTCTGATTGGATTTTCAAACAGCCCGTCTTCAAGCTCACTGATATTTTTTCTGCTGGGTCCATTCTGCTACTGAGAGACTCTGATACATTTCTCAATTTGTCAGTAAAATTCTTAAACTCGAGAATTTCTACTTTTTTAAACATTTTGTTTTGGTTTTGTGTGTGTGTGTGTGTGTGTGGTTTTTTGACTGGGGCTGGGTTTGAACCCACCACCTCCTGCATATGGGGCCAGCACCCTACTCCTTTGAGCCACAGGAGCTGCCCAAACATTTTGATCTCTCTGTTAAATGTCTTCAATAGGCTCTGAATTCCTTCTTTCTGTTGTCTTGAAGTTCACTGGGCTTCTTCAGGACAGCCATTTTGAATTCTTTATCTGAAAGGTTGTCTCTCCATCACTCCACGACTAGTCACTGATACCTTATTTAGTTCATTTGATGAGGTCAAGTCTTCATGGACACCCTTGATGTTTATGGATGTTCACTGATAGCTGGGCATTGATGAGTGGGTATTTATTTCAATATTAGCAGTCTTGGCTTTGTTGAATCTGTCCTTCTTGAGAAGGTTTCCCAGATGTTCAAAGAGAATTGAGTGTTGTGACTGAAGTCTTTGGTCTCTTCAGCCATAAAGGCCTGGGAGGTGTCCAAGCCTAGTATTGACAGCTGTAGACTCCTGGTGGTACTGCCTTAGTGGACTTGGGTAAGAAAGAGGAGAATTCCCTGGATTTCTAGGCAACAGACTCCCAATCTCTTCCCTCTTTTGGGGTGCTGGGCTGCTGGAGTTGGGGAAGGACGGATGTGGGCACTCTCTCATGGCCATCAGTGCCAGGTTACATCTGAAGCTAGCCCATCTCACCCAAAGCCAGTGGGGGCTGCTGCCCATCTACCTCCAATGTTTATTCAAATCCCAAGGTCTTTTTAGTCAGGAGATAATGACTCCTTCCAGGTCTGGGTCCTTCCCTTCAGGGAAGCATGTTTCCTTTTGGGTCAGGGTGGGTCCAGAAATGCCATCCAGGATGTAAGGCCTGGATTCAGGAGCTTCACGAGTCTGCTTGGTACTTTACTACTGGGGCTGAGCCGATACCCAAGTTGTAAAACAAAGTCCTCTGAACTTTTTCCTTTCCCCAAGTGGAGGAAGACTCTCCCTGAGCCAACTCAGCCCGTAGTTGCAGGGAGAGAGTGACACAGACACTGGATTAGCTGCCACTGCTGGTGTCTCACCAGGTCCTGTGCACCCTGCCCAGTGGCTCTAAGCCAGCACAGCCACAAGAACTGCAGCCTAGGTGGCCTGACAGCCATACAAATGTGCTGGAAGCCCCAGGCTAACTTTGGTCTGCTGGTGAGGTGACTAGCCTGAAATCAAGCTTCAGGGCAGAGACTTCCTCTGGCCAGGCTATTCTAAATACTCCTTCCACGGACACTGCCAGACTTCTGCCCTATGGTGCATTCCCCTGTGCCAGCACAGACCAGCATCACTTCACTCTCCTGCCCTTGGACACACAGATTCTCTCCATTCATGCTGGTCTGGCCCTGCTGGGATGGGGCAGGGTAGCATCAGCGGTGAAAGGCTGTCTTTCCTGCCCTCCTCAGTGCCTCTATTCTTGATATAATGGTCAAACCTGATTTTTGGTTCTTTTCTTTTCAAATTATTATTGTTATTATTTTATTGTTGGGGATTCATCGAGGGTACAAAGGACCAGGTTACACTGATTGCATTTGTTAGGTGAAGTCCCTCTTATAATTGTGTCCTGCCCTCAAGAGCTATATCACACACTATGACCCCCACCCCCTCCCTCCTTCCCACTCTCCACTCTACCATGACCCCACCCACCATCATGTATTAGGTCATCAATTGAAGATGTTTGCTTGCTTGGATAGTGTGTTGAATTTGAGATTTATACAGAGCCATGGTCCCTGGGGGTTTCACTTTGGCCGTCTTACATGAGATTTTGATTATAATTTCTTTTATGGTCCAAGCCAGTATTTGTCCTTAAAAATAAAATCTTTTATTTAAATTATTTTTCTCCTTTTCTTCTTTATACTACAGTTGGGGGCACTATATTGATTTTCCTCAAAGTATGTATTTAGGTAGGCATAGGTATACTATGTATACATTTTATTTTTGTGTAAGGTGAAATCAGCCAACTTCTATCCTATCCTAAGAAGTCACAGTATTATGTTTAAATATCAGCTCATCCTCAACTTACTCAGGGTAAGTTGAAGCTAGCATAAATGTCAAGTGCATTATTGACTTAGGCTATTTTCTGGGGATACTGTCATCATAAGAGGAATTTATTGAATGTGTATTCCTTTCCTACCATCATAAAGTTTAAATATCATAAGCTGAACCATCATTAAGAGAGATACAGACACCTGTGGTGCCCTGCTCCCCCCAGCCAGTTCTTTTCCACTACAGAACTACAAAGGTCAACCTCAGAGTGTCCAGGTGGATAGCCCAAGATGCGCATTCCAATCAGATTGTCTCAGGTAGTGCAAATGCTGCTCAATAGAGAGGGATCCAAAGGTCTCTAACTGTAATTTGTTTTCTTGAATGCTCTTCCTTGGAGTCACAGCTTGCTGAACTTCTTTCTTGGCTCAGCTCCCCACCTTTGGTTTCATGGAATCTAATTCTGTCCAGTTTTTCTCCCTTTGGTCAGGAGCCTCTGTCGAGTGGGGCTACTAGTTGGCCATCTTCCTGTTTTATTTCTTTTTTTTTTTTTTTTTCAGAGATAGAGCCTCACTTTATCACCCTCAGTAGAGTGCCATGGCGTTCACAGCTCACATCAACCACCCGCCCCTAGGCTTATGCTATTCTCTTACCTCAGCCTCCCTCGTAGCTGGGACTACAGGCACCCACCACAATGCTCAGCTATTTTGTTGTTGTTACTGTTGTTGTTGCAGTTTGGCTGAGGCCAGGATTGAACCCACCACCCTCAATATATGGGACCGGAGCCCTACCCACTGAGCCACAGGTGCCGTCCCTGTTATAGTTTTTAATTTAAAATAATCTCAATTCAGATGAAATACTTTGTTTTTCATATTTAAGTCCAAAAATGCTAGGCACATGCAGGACACAACCTTTCCAAAGGAATTCTGTTGCAAATATTATGATTTATCATTCACATGACTGCAAATATATCAGAATATTCTATGTCTTAAATTCAACACACCAGAGAAAGTCATTGGAGATAATAAAGGAAAAGGATAGGAAAAATTATCCAGTACAGAGGGGATCAGTTGTGTTAATAATTGATGCTGTAGAGCTAGAGGTGATAAATGGCAGAGGTACACCCAAGGTCAAATATAAACTCTGCTGTGCAATATATGCCCTTTGTCTTTTCTTTACCTTTCTAAACTTTCCGCTACCCAGTTCTCTAACTCCAAATCCACAACACATTCCACCTTTTTCTTTCTCATAAACAGATGTTCCTGGACTTGTGATGGGTTTGTCACTTGGTAAACTCATGGTAAGTTGAAGCTAGCAGAAATGTCAAGTGCATTATTGACTTATGCTATTTTCTGGGGATACTACCATTATAAAAGGAGTTTATTGAATGTGTATTCCCTTCCTGCCGTCATAAAGTTTAAATATCATAAGCTGAACCATCATTAAGTTGGGGGCTATCTGTATTTCCAAGTATGCTCTGTACCTGGATGAGGTTCTAATTGCGAGGGACATAGCAATGCACGAAATATATGAAAATTACTGATTTTGTAGAAAATGTATTTTAGGAAAAAAGAGAAAAGATAAAATATTTCGAAATATAATATCAGTTCAGTACTAGGACAATGATGATTGAAAAGAATGGAAGTGATTGTTATCGTGGTCAGGAAGACCTTTCTGAAGTGGGGCTGCTGAACGGAGCCAGGAAGGAAAGGAATGTCGGGGTCAAATGGATCTGAGGAGGCAGGGAAATAGCTAGTAGTTAATACAAATTATTTTCTGGGAGCCCGATAAGGTGAATTGTCCCCCAAACAAACATATTCCAGTTCCTCAAATTCAGTGAGGCCAGCAGTAATGGTTTGAAGAGATTAAATCCTCATCATTCTCTTGATAAATTTTGACGTTGAAATCAGTAGTTGCACATGCACTCATTAAAAATACAGATTAATGTTTTATTAGGCTTAGGCTGTCCATGCAAAAAGCCAATTCTTTAAGTTAATAGTAATTTTTATAGATAGATGATGTTCAATCAGCTGAGTTATTTTTAACATCAAATAAAAAATTCCATTTTGAATATGAGATGAAATTATCTTCTATTTTTCAAATCATTAGGAGGAAACATATTTGATACACCGTATGGGAAACGTTGATTAAGTTTTTATTTACGTGTGTATTTTTATACATACGTGAGTCACTACACGAGTTTTGAGGCAGACTGTGTTACGGTCCATTATTTCACTTCCCAAAACCACGGTCAACAGCTTCTTTTCAAATTCATCCGTGCACGTTTCAACTTGCTGGGTTTCTTAAGTGTTGCCAGGAAGGCTTCATTTGTTTCTGCTCATGTGAATTTTACATTTCTTGATATTGTTTATCTTAGCACTTTCATAATGGGGCAGAGCCTGTGGCTCAAAAGGGTAGGGTGCTGGCCTCATATGCTGGGGGTGGTGGGTTCAAATCCAGCCTTGGCCAAAAAAAAAAAAAAAAAAAGAAATTTCATAATGACTCTCTGAATTTAGGTCAATTTCTTTCATATATTGAAAGGACATTTTTGTGTTTTTGTTACTTAGAATATACATTTAAAAAATAACTGTTAGGTATTGAAATGTCAGGAATCAAAAGTCATCACATGGCTAAAAAGGAACTACGTGACCAAACAATGAAATCCCTAAATCAGAAAATGTCACTATTTCCAAGTTCATTGTCTTTTATGAAAAACAAAAACAAGGAAGACTTTACTAATTGTCCTATGTAACTCATTTTTTTTCCTAGGTTCCAAATCAGGGGAAAGTACATTATTTTAGTAATTGTAATAGCACTCAATGTCCTTCCTGACTTTGGAACTGAACAATCATCTGAGTGACTTTCAAACTGTTCAGTTAATCCTTTCAGTTTTTTCATATATACTGACAAGGTTACTTTCATAAAAACTTAGTCTGTGTGAAACATAAACTGTGTTTTCTTTTTGCTATCAATGATGTTTACATGGATGTCTGTTGCCACTGAGGCCAAACTCATTATTCAATAGATTTCAGCTGTCTGCATTAGAAAATATCTTTCATCCAAACCACACAACACTTTGTTCCCATACATAGTCTCTCTGTGTATGGGAGAGACTGGGCTCTGGGTCTCTGCGTATGGGAGAGACTGGGCTCTGGATCTTCAAGATATCACCAGTTATACCTTTTTCTTCTTGCAGCTTCCCCTGGTTTATGGAACCTAAGCTGGTGGATTCTCCAAATAACATGTACTATGTTGTACACAATTGCAAACCAGTCCTTATAATGTTTAGATGTGTACATTCCACCAAGCTTGTGTACATCAATACTCTATTAGATGGAGTTTCTTCTTCTTCTTCCATTTTTTAATTTTGCCATTTATTTTCTTGTTTTACATATACATATATAATATATATACATAATGTGGCTTCATAGTAGAATTGAGTACATTGGATTCTTGCTTCTACATTCTTGTGATACTTTACTAAGAAGAATGTGTTCCACTTCAATCCAAGTTAATACAAAAGATGTAAAGTCTCCATCTTTTTTAATGGCTAAATAGTATTCCATGGTACACACATACCACAGATTGTTAATCCATTCCTGGGTTGGTGGGCATTTATGTTGTTTCCATATTTTGGTGATTGTAAATTGAGCTGTGATAAATAGTCAAGGGCAAATGTCCTTATGATAAAAGCATTTTTTTTTTCCTTCTGGGTAGATGCCTAGTAATGGGAGTGCAGGATCAAATGGGTGGTCTAATTTTAGTTCTTTGAGAATTTTGCAGGTTTTTTTTTTTTTTTTTTGCTGGGGCTGGATTTGAACCCACCACCTCTGGCATATGGGGCCAGGTTCCTACTCCTTTGAGCCATGGGTGCCGCTCTCTTTGAGAATTTTTTTACTTCCTTCCAAAAAGATTGTATTACTTTTCAAACTCACCAGTGAGGTAAAAGTGTTTTCTTCTTTCGACATTCACACCAGTATCTGCAGCTTTCAGTTTTGTGATGTGGGTTATTCTCACTGGGGTTGGGTGATATTTCAGGGTGGTTTTGTTTTACATTTCTCTGATGATAAGGGATGATGAGCATTTTTCAAATGTTTGTTAGACATTCATCTGTCTTCATCAGAGAAGTTTCTGTTCATATCTGTTGCCCAGTGGTAGAAGGGATTGTTTCCTATTTTTGTTGACTAATTTGAGTTCTCTGTAGATTCTAGTTATCAACCCTTTGTCAGAGTCATACCATGCAAATACCTTTTTCCATTCTGAAGGTTGTCTTTTTACTTTACTTTAGCTGTGCAGAAGCTTTTCAGCTCAATTAAGTCCCATTTTTAAATTATTGTTGTGATGGCCTCTGAAGTCTTTGTCATAAAATCCTTCCCCAGTTCAACATCATCAAGAGTTTTATTCACACTTTCTTCTAAGATTTTTATTGTTTTTTTTGTGTTATATTTAAACGTTTTATCCACCTTGAGTCCATTTTTTTAAGTGGTGAAATTTCTGGGTCCAGTTTTGGTCTTTTACTTGTAGTTATCCAGTTCTCTAAGAACCATTTGTTAAATAGGGGTACTTTTCCCCCACTGTATGCTGTTGTTTGGTTTATCAAAGATCAGATGACAAATAGAGACTGACTTCATCTCTTGGTTTTTGATTCTGTTCTATATGTCAATGTCTCTATTTTTGTGCCAATACAAGCTGTTTTGATTACTGTGGACTGGTAATATAGCCTGAAGTCTGGTAGGGTGATGCCTCCAGCTTTGTTTTTATTACTAAGAATAGCCTTAGTTCTATGAGTTTTTTTCTTGTTCCATTCTACATGAAAAAAATGTGATGTTCGTTTTTTAGTGGGGGTTGCATTGACTCTGTGGATTACTTTGTGTGGAGTAGGCATTTTGGCAATGTTGATTCTTCCCAGCCAAGAGTATGGTATGTTATTCCATTTGTTAACGTCTTCTGCAATTTCTTCTCTTAGGGTTCATAATCCTCCTTGTAAATATTCTTCACCTTTCGTTAGGTATATTCCTAAGTATTTAATTTTCTTTGAAGCTACTCTGAAGGGAATTGTGTCCTTGATTTGCTTTTCAACTTGGCTGTTAATGGCATATACAAAGGCTTTACGGACATTGATTTTATGCCCTGAGACATAACTGTATTTCCTGATCACTTCTAGGAATTATGTGGTTGAGTCTCTGGGGTTTTCTAAGTACAAGATCATATCATGAGAGTTTGACCTCCTTTGCCCCATTTGGGTGCCCTTTCTATCTTTCTCTTGCCTGATTGCATTGATTAGAACTTCCAACACAAAGTTGAATAACAGTGGTGATAGTGGACATCCTTGTCTGGTTCTAGTTCTAAGTAGTGAAGCTTTCATCTTTACTCCATTCACCTCTGGGTTTGTTATATATGGCTTTAACCAACTTAAGAAAAGTGCCACAATTGCCTATTTTCTTAAGCGTCCTTTTTAGAAAAGGACGCTAAATTTTGTCAAATACTTTTCCTGCATGTTCTGAGAGGATCAAATGGTCTTTTGCTTCTATTGATAGGGTATATCACATGGATGGATTTGTGTATGTTAAACCAACCTTCCATCCCTGGGATGAAGCCTACTTGATTGTGATGTATTTTAATTTACTTTTTAAAATGTGTAGCTGCATTCTAATAGCTAAGATTTTATTGAAAATTTTTGCATTAGTGTTCATTAGTGAACTTGGTCTGTAGGTCTTCTTTTTAGTTTGATCCTTTCTTGGTTTTGGAATCAAGGTGATTTTTGCTGCATAGAACATGTTAGGAAAGGTTCCTCTGTTCTTAGTATTTTGGAGTAGGTTCTGCAGCATAGGTATAAGCTCATATTTGAAGGTGTGATATTTTGATGTGAAGCCATCTGGTCTGTGGCACTTTTTTGTTGTTGTTGTTGTTGGAAGCTTCTCTATTGTTTCTGCAATCTCAGTGCTTGATCTGTTCAAGGAATCTATTTCATCCTAGTTAAGTCTAGGGAGATGGTGTGATTCCAGGTATTGCTCCATTTCCTCCACGCTGTCAAATTTCTGGCCATAGAGTTTTTGGTAGTAGTCAGAAATAATCTCTTATATCTCTGTAGTGTCAGTTGTTATTTTCCCATTTTTGTTTCTGATTGTAGTTATTAAAGATTTTACTTTTCTATTTCTGGTTATTCTGACCAGTGGTTAATCCATTTTATTTATCTTTTCAAAGAAACAACTTTTTATTTGATTAATTGTCTGAATGATTCTTTCATTTTCAATTTCATTTATTTTTATTTAATTTTATTTCGTTTCTTCTGCTAGGGTTGAGATTACATTGGTCTTCCTTTTCCATTACTTTGAGATAATTCAATAGATTATTGATGTGATCTCTTTCTATTTTTCATTTTTTTTTTTTTTTTGGTGTTTTTTTGCTGGGGCTGGGTTGAACCCACCACCTTCAGTGCATGGGGTCAGTGCCCTACTCCTTTGAGCCACAGGTGCCACCTTCTTTCTATTTTTCAAATTTAGGCATCTAATGTGATAAATTTCCTTCTTAAGGGTGGTTTCTAAGTGCCCTTCAGGTTCTGGTAGCCTGTGTCTTCATCGCTATTATACTTAAGGCAGTTAATGATTTCCTTTTTTATCTGTTCCTTGACCCAACTGTTATTCAGCATAAGGTTGTTTAGTTTCCATGCTTCTGTGTAGGAATGAAATTTTTTTTTGCTGTTGAGTTCTTTCTATCTTTATTGACTTCTAGTCTGAAAAGATATAAGATATAATTTCAATTCTTTTGATTTTGTTGAAGTTTGATATGTCCTCAGATATGCTCTATATTGGAGAATGTTCCTTGGGCCATCAAAAAGAATGTATATCCTTTAGCTTTCGGGTGGAATGTTCTGTGTGTTTGTTAGGCATAGATTTTCTAGAGTCATGTTTAAGTCCCTTGTATCTTTGTTTAGTTTCTGTTTAGAGGATCTGTCCACCTCTGTAAGAGGAGTGTTAAAATTCCCTACTATTATGGTGCTATAGGGTATTGTATTGCTCAGACTAATTAAGGTTTGTTTCATAAATCTGGGAACATTTAAGTTGGGTGTATTAATATTCAGAATTGAAATGTCTTGTTATATTGCTCCCTAGACCAATATGAAGTGTCCATCTTTGTCTTTTTTGACTTTAGTTGCTTTAAATCCACTTATATCTGAAAGTTAGATTGCAACCCTTCCTTTCTTTTGTTTTCCGTTTGTCTGAAAAATTATTTTTCACCCCTTATTCCTGAGTCTTACTTTGTCCTTTAAAGTTAGGTTTGTTTCCTGGAGAAGTGTCTATGAGGCTTATGCTTTTTAATCTAACAAGCCAGCCTATCCCTCTTCAGCGGGGTATTCAATCCATGAACATTTATTGACAGAATTGATAAGTGTGGTGGAGGCCTATTCATTTTATATTGTGATGGTCCATTGATTAGTTTTATCTTTTGCATCATTGTGGAAGCTGAGTTCTGTCCTTTAGTTTCTGGGTGTTGAGTTTGCTGGTGGTCCATTGTGATGGTCAGTGTGTAGAATAGGTCTAAGTATTTTCTGTAGAGCTGCTCTTGTTGCAAACTTCCTCAATGTGTGAATATCAGTAAAAGATTATCATATCTTTTCTCTATCAATTTTGAAGCTTAGCTTAGCAGGATATAGAATTCTTGGCTGAAAATTACTTTGATTAAGTAGATTGAATATAGATTACCATTCACTTCTGACTTGAAAAGTTTCATTTGAGAAGTCCAGTGTCACCCTGATGGATTTGGCCTCTGTAGGTCAATGGTGCTTAGCCCTGGCCACTTGCAGAATTTTCTCTTTTATCTTGACTTTGGACTGATTCATCACAATGAGTCTTGGAGTGGCTCTGTTTGAGTTAGGATGACCTAGTTTTTTATATACCTCTGAAAGGAGTGTGTTGGGATCTTTGGTGATACTTGGGAAATTTTCATTTATGATATCC
Organism: Galago senegalensis; assembly: GCA_963575145.1. Taxonomy (NCBI): domain Eukaryota; kingdom Metazoa; phylum Chordata; class Mammalia; order Primates; family Galagidae; genus Galago; species Galago senegalensis. The sequence continues at coordinate 13,753 of CAUYTI010153582.1, forward strand.
CCTATTGGGGCTTCCCTTCTTCTGGGGCATTTTTCTTCCCCTTAAGAGATCCCTATACTTTGTAGGTTCGAACACTTAAAAAGTCCCATAATTCTCTCACTGAACTTTCTACTTTCTCTCCCTTTTTTTCCTGTCTCTGTAATTGCCTGTGTTAGATCAAGAGCCTTACCTGCTACCACTTTATTATTTTTTTCTTCTGCATGGCCTAATCTGTTCTTGATACTTTCTAATGCATCTTTAAGTTCCCTGATTGAAAGTTTCAATCTCTTAGGCTCTGCTATATTCTTTCTATATTCTTCCTATTGTTCATCTCTTATTTGATTCTGTTTTTGGATTCCCTTTTGGTCATTTTCCACTTTCTCAGCAATTTCTTTCATTGTTTTTATCATCCATGTATTAAATTACCTTTCTGTCATTTCTAACACTTCTTTATAGGTAGAATCCTCTGCAGGAGTTACTTCATGATCCCTTGGGGAGGGGTTTGCTCTGTTCTGGTTTTTCATATTGCCGGGATTTTTCTGCTGTTTCTTCCTCATGAGTGTTTTCTTTTTGTCTTTTTGCTTGACCTACTTTTTTCTTTCATTTTCTCATCCCCTTTCAGTTACCGTGCATCTGACCTAAGATGCTGAAGTGTCCTTTTGGTATAGGGCCAAAAAGAAGAGAAGAGTAAAAAGCAAAAATAGAGAAAAGAAAAAAAGAGAGAGAGAGAAGAAAAGGGAAAAGGGGAGTAAAAGGAAAGGTTGACAAAAAGAAGAGAGGAACAAAAGGAGAGAGAAAGGAGTAATAATGGATACTTTCAAGGATACTTTGACCCACACCCACAAATCCCAAGAGCTCTTTGACAGGCTGAGCAGACATAAGATTCTACCTCCACCAAATAGAGAAGAAAAACAAAAACACTATAAATCAAAATAAAACAAACATACAAAAAACTGTAAGGGATAAAAACGGGTGGAGAAAGAAGAGAAACAAGAGAAAAAAAGAAGAAAAAACAAGAAAAGGAAAAATCTAGGGGCAAAAAGTTGGAAAAAATTTTTTAAAAACTACACGCACACAAACGCACATATATATCTTGCTATATACCTGGGCAACAGGTAACCTATCTTCTTGGGTATGAAATGCTAATCACAATGCTGATACAGCTGGTCTCTGTAAGCATGCATGATGGAGACTGGAAGCCTCTGTCTTGCTGTGGAGACATGGTCCCATCTGTCTTCCTTACTTCTTTACCCCCAAACCCCACAGGGTTGGGAGCCTGGATCTCTCCTCAGCATGCTTAATTTACCCGCCTCTACCTTTCCAAGTCATGTCCCTTGACCATACAGTGGCTTTCTCAGGAAAGTTTGTGTCTCTGAAATCTCCCCAGAAGTGGCTGCCAGGCTTATAGGGTGTGCAGAATCAACCTCTCACTAGGACTCTGAGGGCTGAGCCTGCAAGGCATCTTTCCCATAATGGCTACACCTTGCCTGCACCTGAACAGTGAAAGCTCCTCTCCACCCAGTGGCTCAGTCTCAGCCCCTGGGCACTATTCAAAATCACCTGGGCTCTCCCAAACTCTCACAAGTGCCCAGGTATGAAAAATTAAAACAAACAAATAAACAAACGCACAGGGCAGGCTTTCACTGTCTGCAAGCTGTCGCTGCTGCTCCCACAGCTACACCAGCCACCTTCTACTCACACTGGTTGGCCTCTGTCAGGATACAAGTACTTGCTGTAGCATGCAAGTACATTGCTTCCATTCTCCTTTTGGGATGTTTAAGTCTCCTGCTGCTTCCCTGTGCCACCAAGGTGTGTTTCTGGGCATAGTCCACAAGACAGAGACGGCTGGAGTCTTCTTTCCCTAGTCTCTCCAGGCACTGCTGAAAAGAAGCTATCCCTAGTTCACCACCTTGCTCCATTCCCCCTGGAGGTTTTTTTTTTTTTTGCAGTTTTTGGCCAGGGCTGGGTTTGAACCCACCACCTCCCTCATATCGGGTTCGAACCCTACTCCTTTGAGCCACAGGTGCTGCCCACTCTCAGAGTTTTTCAATCACAATCTTCAGTCTCCATATCTCTGAATGAGTCAAAATGGTTGAAATATAGCCCCAATTCATCAAAATCATCCTAAATTATAAATCTAGGAATCCACGTCACTGACAAACCCAGCAGATGATTTAGGGATACAGATATGAAAAAATCCTGATCAATGAGACATAAAGATAATTCTCATGAAAGCCTATAAAATTTGTGTTCATTCTTAAAATGATACAATGTAACAAATAGTTCCTTTTTTTCTGAATGTGTTATGTATTAATATAATTCCTGGAGGTACTACAGTCATCTTAGGAGATAAGAGACTCCCTCCTAATTCCACCCACCAACTCCTGCTGTGGCAGAGAGGAGAATCGAAAGTGCCTATGGCTACAATGAGCAAACTAGAGAGTAAATTTCAAGGCTATCCCTCTTAGCCTTCCCAAAGCTAACATGAAATGGGAATATATAATTCTATAAAATTAAAAAGAGAAGCAAATCGTTTAGTTCCAAAGCCATTTTCATTCATTAATATTTACAGAAAAAACTAAAAAAAATAAGAATTATGACAATTATTCCCTACTTCTTGAGCCAAGGCATCGCCCTTAAAACATTCTGTTTACTGCACTTTTGTTTTGTCTTTTTTTGTTGTTGTTTGTTTGTTTGTTTGTTTTTTATCTCTGTTAGTGTATGACTTACCGTTGGACCTATATACTGTGTCTAATGTATATTGTTTTTAGTATTCAGGGCCAGAAGTGATGCTTAGCTTTTCCCAGATCACTCTGTCCTTGGTGCCTAGCATTTCCTCCCCATACTCTATCCTACAACAACGTTTGTGTTTGTTCACTAAGGTCCCCATTGTACTTGTGCCCCTCGCCCAGGAGGTGTACCATATACCCTTATATTATGCCCATCTGGTGAGATCACACCAATCTCCCATCCTTCTCCCCTCCATTTGTATTAAGTTTTGTTCTTATGTGGGCACATATTATTTCATCTACTGGCTTCAGATTACTATTGAATACACTGGATATTTGCTTTTCCATTCTTGTTACATTTTATTAGACAGAACATTCTCTAATGCTATCCATGTTAATACAAAAGATGTAAAGTCTCCATCTTTATTTATGGCTAGATAGTATGACATGTTCTACATTTATCACAGTTTTGTTGTTGTTGTTGTTTGTTTTGTTTTTTGGCACAGAGTCTCATTTTGTCACCCTCGGTAGAGTGCCATGATGCCACAGCTCACAGCAACCTCAATCTCTCTGGCTTAAGTGATTCTCTTGCCTCAGCCTCCCAAGTAGCCGGGACTACAGGCACCCACCAAAATGCCTGGCTACATGTCACAGTTTTTTAATCCACTCGTGAGTTGATGGGAACTTAGGTTGTTTTCACATCTTGGCAATTGTGAATCAATCTACAATAAACAATCTATTGTAAATGTCCTTATGATAAAACATCCTGAATTTTTATTTCCAAAAGAGAACTTACTACAAATGTTAACATATAGTAAATATAATACAATATATATTAATATCAATATTTTGGTTTTGCACATTAATCTATAGTGGAGATACAGTTTGCATTTTATAAAAGGTGGATATTTGCAAATTTCAATTAGCAAAAGCATAATTAGTAACCTCAGAGTCACATGTCCCTCAAGAGCTAAATCAGATTTCAGTGGTAATATCCTACCTGGCATTTATGCAGGGATTCCTGGCATTGATGTAAAAATCTGCCATGGCAATCTAGACATGCTTCCTTTGTGTTCTTTGAAAATTGGCTCTGTTCTCATTTTCTACCATCATCCCAGTGAGAAATTCAGAAAAATTTCCAGATGGCTCATCCTGTGAAGAACTCTGTGTAATCAGAAAGAATTTTGAAATAAAAAAAGCCTTGGCAACAACTAGTTAGCAGAACTCATCATTATTGTTGTTTGACGATCAATTACTCTTGTTCTCAAGAAGAAAATGAAAAAGTTGGAAACCAGTGTTTCCAAAGCATTACGTACCATAAATTCATTTTATTTCACAGGAAACTTTACTAATTATCTTATATGAAACACATATGAGATAGCACATACACGACACAGTGCTCAACTCACACCAAAATAAGAAAAGCATCCAAATCATCTCTATGCTCAATATTTGATTTATTTAATTAATGAAGAGAATCAATTATCTGATAGTCTTCCAACTGCAAATTCATTGCAATTGTGAAATACGAGGTCCTTAAAATAGGGGCTAAGTTTTTAAGATATAATGATATATAAGGATGTGACCAATTCATACTATTTTATTGAAAATTGTAAAGTAAAAAACATTATTTAAATCATTGCCTCATTCTTCAAAGCTTACAGGAAAAATTCCACTATTCCTAGTTTAAAATTTCTATTCACATTTTTAAATATCACCAATTTTATACACTACATATGTGAATAATATGGGGGATAAATAAAGGAAAAGAGCTTAATAAACAAGCAAGCAGCTTTCTTGGAAAGAGAGAGTGGTAACTAGAGAGTATACAGCTAAGAGACTATTGTTTCAATGAATTTTGAGTTTGTTTTTTCAACCCTCCAATAATATAAAGTACAACATAGTCTCCTGAAAAAGGACTCATGTGGCTGCATTGCAAGGCAAATCAGCCTGAAGCAGCTGAAATGCCAGGGCAAGAGAATAATGTACAGAGTCTAAAATTTTGAAACCCCCTCTGCTAGAAATAAAGCATGCACAATTGGGTGAACAGAAGGAAAACTGAGAGGAGATCTTGATGTCCTAGAAACACCCACTCTCCTTGTCATGCAACTCTGCAACCATCGCTTATTCTTTCCATGTCAAGTTGCACATATTGCTTTCCTACCTTGAGTGCTCTCTCTTTTTCAGACCAACTCAACATCTATGTTAACTTAAAGTCCTCATTTCATGCTGCCACCTTTTTCCAGTTATTTGTTAGTTTTCTGAGCTCTTCCTTTAATGTCTCTAACAGTGGATGTCCTAAGAGGCATATTTTGTGCTTTCCTCCTTTTAAAAAAATACATTAAAGACTCCTTTAGAATCTTTGAAGTCATTGCCATTTCCTCTTGTTTTCAATTCCCTCTTACATTCTGATTGATCCTGAAGACAAATTTTCAACCAAGATTCCTCTTGATAACAAGATATACACCCGTTTATCTATCTACCTATTCCATATCTTCACTTCAATGTGTTACAGAGGTCTTAGATTTAGAAAATGCCCCCAATGAATCTCATGATCTCTTGAACACTTGACTCCAAACTTACATGTGTACCAATTGTTGTCAACAGTCGAAAGTCATTGTTGACTATTTTTTATCCCTCTACCTAACTTGATTGTAATTGAGCTCTTGATACCTTTGATTCCAATTTTTTTTCTTAAATGTAAGACTTACTTGAGGGCACATACAATTAGGTTACATTGGTTGCATTTGTTAGGTAAACTCCAAGTTGTAGTTGAGTACTTCACCCAGGAGATATATCATACTCCTATATTGTGCCTGTGATTCAAAATCTTATATATTTACCACTCTATATCCACATTCTAATGCAAGTTTATTTCTACTCTTATCTGATTTACTGCAACTATCTTCTTATTTGGCAACTCCAATATTTCCCAAATTTAGCTATCATCTTCTACTCTATTAGGTCTCAGATACAGAAGGTAGACTTATTTAGCTTTCCATGCCTTCTCAAATTATATTAGGCCCTTCTAATTTATGCTTCCAAAGAAACTTATCTTTTTTAGCATACTTGTCTCTTACAATTAATCATCCTAACCCTCTTCAATTCTATGAAGGCTAACAGAGAAAAGGGAGCTGCACAACAAAGTTGGAAGCTTGCGAAGGTTGGTTCATGATCTTTAAGGACAGAAACCATCTCTGTAACATAAAAGTTCAAGGTGAAGCAGCAAGTGCTGATGGAGAAGCTGCAAGTTATTCAGATTTAGCTAGGATAATTAATGAAGATGACTACACTAAGTGACATATTTTCGGTATAGATGGCACAGCCTTATATTGGAAGAACAAGCCATCAAGGAAGTCAATGCCTTGCTTCAAAGCGTCGAAAGACAGGTTGACTCCCTCTTTGGTCTCTATTGCAGCTGCTGACTTTAGGTTAAAGCCAAAGCTTATTTACCATTTCAAAAACCCTAAGCCTTAAGAGTTTTGCTAAATCCATTCTCCACTCTTCCTATATCCTACAAATGGAATAAGAAAGTCTTGATGACAGCACATCTATTTACAGTAAGGTACACTGACTATTTTAAGCCCACTGCTTAGACCTGCCTCTTGGAAAAAGAGATTTCTTTCAAAATATTACATCTCATGTACCTGGCCACCCAAGAGCTCTGATGAAGATCTGCAGGAGAAGAATGTTGTTTTCATGTCTGCTAACATAACATCCATCTGTAATTCACAGATTGAGGAGTAGTTGTGACTTTGAAGTCTTATCACTGAAGAAATATATTTTGTAAGGCTACGTAGGTGCCACAGGTAGTGATTGTTCTGATAGATCTATGCAAAGTAAGTTAAAAACTTGCCAGAAGGGAGTCATAATTCTGGAGGCCATTAAAAACATTAGTGATTCATGGGAGGAGATCAAAATATCAATATTAAAGATAGTTTAATAGAAAGAAGTTGATTCCAACCTTTGTGGATCACTTTGATGGTTTTAAGACTTCAGTGGAAGAAGGATGTTCAGATGGAGTAGAAATAGCAATAGAAGTAGGATTAGAAGTGGAGCCACAAGATGTGACTAAATTGATGTAATCTTACAATAAAATTTCATTGAATGAGGAGGTACTTCTTATAGATAGGTGAAGAGAGTAGTTTCTTGCAATAGAATCTACTCTTGGTGAAGATGCTATAAACATTATTGAAATAACAGCAAAGATTTAGAATATTACATAAACTTGCCATGGCAGCTTTTGAAAAGATTTACCTCAACTTTGAAACAAGTTCTACTATAGGGGAAATGTGATTGAACAGCATGGGATGCTACAGAGAAATATTCCGTGAAAGGAAGTATTCAACAAGGTGGCAAACTTCATTGTCATCTCATTTTAAGAAATTGTCATAGCCTGTAGTCTCCACCCTCATCAGTCAGCAGCCATCAATATTGAGGAAAGACCATACCAGCAAAAATATTATAACTTCCTGAAGGCTTAGATGTTTGTTAGCATATTGTAACAATAAAGCATTTTTTTAAATTAAAATATGTACACTGTTTTTGTAGGCACAACGATATATGGAACACTTAATAGAACATAAGATAATATAAACATAACTTTTATATGCACTCAGAAACCAAAGAAGTTCACATGTCTCACTTCATTTGCCATTCACTTTATTGTAGTGGTCTGGAACTGAACCCACAGTATCTCTGAGGTATGCTTGTGCATATTTTCCAGTAAATAATTTGGTAAGCACAGGATATGGTAATATAAAGATTGCAAAAGCCAGGTTCAATGGCTCACAGACTTTTGGGAGACTGAGGTTAGAGAATTGCATGAACTGAGGAGTTTGAGACCAGTCTCTATTTCCCTCTAACAAATAATGCCAATCAGTTCAATATCCACAAAGAAATGAAGAACAAAAGGGACTTTGACCTCATACCATGTAGAAAAAAATTAATTCAAGTTGGACTATGGATATAATTATGACAGAAAAGCTTATATGAGATCACATAACAGATTTCTTCTTTTCTTTTCTCTCTTTCTTTCTTTCTTTCTTTCTTTCTTTCTTTCTTTCTTTCTTTCTTTACTTTCTTTCTTTCTTTTTTTTTTGAGACAGAGTCTCACTCTGTTGCCCCCAGTCTAGAGTGCCACGGGCTTCCTAGTTCACAACTTCAAACTCCTGGGTTCAAGTGATCCTCTTGCCTCAGCCTCCCAAGTAGCTAAAACTGTAGGTGTCCACCATAATGCCCATTTAGTTTTTCCGTTTTTAGTGTAGACAGTGTCTTGATTTTTTCAGGCTGGTCTAGAATTCCTGAGCTTAAGCAATCCACTTGCCTCTGCCTCTCAGAGTGCTAGGATTACAGGTATGAGCCTTATCTTGGATAAGCAAGATTTTCTTAAGTGGAATTCAATAAAGTATTGATGATAAAGGAATTGGGTGAAAAATTGGACTACATAAAAATTAATAACTTCTGTTAATGAAAAGATATGATTAAGAGAACAAAAGATAAGTGATAATATTGGAAATACTTGCAATTCTTTTATCTGACAAACAATTCATATCAGAATACAGAATTCTAGCATGAAATTAATTTTTAATAACATCCTTCACTCCTATTAAATTAGTATAATATAAAATTATTAGAGCATGACAAATACTGAATATCTGAACAATGTAGTAAATTTACTGAGGTGAACTTCCCAATCAAATGAGTAGCCAAGCTGAAAATTTACTCTAACAAGATAGTCCAAACATGGAAAAATGCCCAGAGTCATAGTACTTATGACTGCAAAAATTTAGAAAGATGAACTGTGATCAAATTAAGAAATAGCTAAATAAATCGTGGCCATTTATAGTGTGACAGTGTGCAGCCTCTGTAAAAGATGCTTGGGAAGAGTGCAATGAACTAACTAAGACTTTTAATTGCATGTTTTTCAAATGAACACAAAAATGAATCATATTCAAGTATATAAAATGGTTTCATTTCTTTGAAATGTCTTAAGAAGACATGGGAGAGAAATATACCAAAACGAGAGAGGTTTTTGTTACCTAAATTAGTGGTGATAATTTTATTTTCTCAAAATTTTCCCAAATGTTTACTGATTATTATTTTCAATTATAATAATTTTCAAATAATTATTATTATTAGTTCAATTCTAATATAAGTAAAAATGATGATGCACTCAAGATAAAATTCTAACTCTAAGTTCCTACTCTTTATGTGGTCATTTTCTTAGACATTATTTCTTCTTAATATTATCACATCTTGGGAAGAAAAAAATGTATATTTTGAGTGAAAATAATATAATAAGTTTTTTTTTCATTGCAAATGACCATCTGGATATTATTTAAGTATCATGATTGTTTTCCACCTATTATCTTTTTACCATGACTTGCCTATGATGAAAAGAGGCTCAGTACCATGGGGCTCATGCAAGTTGTGTATATTTTCAGGATGAAATACTATACTTATGTAAAACTGGGTAGTTTTGGTAAACTTTTATGTTGCATATGGATAGATATAAATAAATTGCTTCATACCCCACGTACTCTTTTCAAAAATGGCTTTATAAATCCTGGATAAATTCTTTTAGAAGAATTCGGTAGATTTTCTTAGAATGCTTGCGAAACTTTCCTAACTTAAACGGGTGAATCAAAATTCAAATTTAAGATGCTGATGATACTTCAGCTTGGAAATAAAATCACTCATCATTTCCTTTTTCACATATAGTGATTTCAAGGTATCAACCAATTTCTGGACTGGGTTCAACTGAAGTGTCGATATGATAGCTATGAGTGTGCGGGAGTTTGGGGTATGCAGAACTCACAGGGGAATATTTTAAGAATTGGACCTCTCAGCATGCTAAAGGGTTTAAAAACGAGATTAGAGTGGAAAGAGAGGGTGGTGATTTTGAAGAGGATTTTTTTGGGAAAGTGTTTGCCAGACTAAATCAGCCCACAAGAAAGGATGGTGGGAATATCAGCTCCCTCATCTCAAGCCAGAAAGCGCTTGGCTGGAAGACCTTCGAGTGTGCATTCTGAAAAGGCAGAAGAAGCAGTCATTGACCTGCAGTGATAAAGCTAAAGTGGTCTCTGGCAGAAAGACAGGAATCATCTCGAGACTCATAGATAGTTAGCGAGGCAAGAAAAATATGCTTTTTTTTTTTTCTTCATAATTAAGAGATACACGGGAGAGGAAAACAACACAGGGCCTTGCCTTTTAAGGTCTCCTTTTCCACTTTTTTTTTTTTTTTAAGTTTGTTGAGTTTATTAAATGTGGTATTATATACGAAGTTCTTGGCAAGGTGCCTGGCAGAGAAATCAAGTTCAGAAAAGTCATCTGTATTAAAATTACCAAATATAGGTGCTGCTGTGGTAATCGTAGGAATACATCCCTGGGATGCTAGTTAGCAACAGGGCGAGCCATTTATTACAGCCAGGCTTCCCTTTATACAGCCTAATTTTTTTTCCATTGTCCATTTTTTTAATTTATTTTTATTAAGTCATAAATACATGAATCGTGTATACATTAATACCTTTATGGGGCACAAGGTGCTGATTTTATATACAATTTGGAATGCTTACAACAAACTGGTTAACATAGCCTTCACTTCACTTAATCATTGTGTTAAGACATTTATACTCTACACTTAATAGATTTGACATGTACCCCTGCAAAATGCACCATAGGTGAGGCCCCACCATTTGCCCTCCCTCTGTCCAACCTCCCCTCCTCTGCCCCCATCCCCCTCCTTTTCCCCTCTTAATCTTCCAAAATATTAGCCAATATAAGATTATTGGCTATCGTTGTGTTTTATCTTTCATACGAAAGCGTGGGTGATTAAACACTGGTTTCATAATAGTACTGAGTACGTTGGATACTTTTTCTCCCACTCCCAAGCTTGACTAAAAGGCTTGGAAACTAAGCAGCAAGCTGGGGTTGGGGTGGAGAAATTTGTGGTGAGCAAACAGAGCCAAAGAAGTCACGAGCTCTTCCTCTGAAATCAGACAGCCCCTAACTATGGGCTTTAGCGAGGGCAGAAGATGAAAGTCTTAATTTTGAATGCAGGTAAGAATTGATGTGTAACTTTCCCCATTAATCAACACTGTATTTGAAATTTTAATTGACTACGGGACTCTCTAATAGTTAAGAGGAAAGTGCACTTTGGGGTTTTGAGTCATATTCTTCCTTCTGTGGCATCTGTGAGACAGAATCACAGTTCTTTGTTTCTAAGATAATTGTGTAAAGCAGTAATTTTTTAGAAGTGTACATACTTGGATCTGGTGTTTGAGAAAACCAGAAAAGGTCTTCAGCTTTAAAAAGTAATCCAGGCTTGGCATTGTCACGACAGAAGACACCAACTGAATACTTCTTTTACCTGGCCCACCAGTGCACTCACCTGAGGCTCTGTCATCCATCTCTTAGCCTCATCAGTCATTATCTTGCCAAACTCTGTTGACATTTGGCTTAAATATACAGTTATCGTCCCTGATGGAAAGAACTTAAAAAAAAATGTCTTAGAGAAAAAGAACTCTTTCATTGCCTCCACCTGTCGTGAAACCATAAAATGTCCTGCTAACATCTGTGGCATGCCCATAAACCCACATGTGAATGACACATTTGGTGCCATTTACTGACTTACAAATATATATTTTTTCCCATAACTCGCACATTCTTGTAAACTGTCAGAATACAGGAGTTTCTTTTTTTTTTTTTTTTATTAAATCAGAGCCGTGCACATTAATACTGTCATGGGGTACAGTGTGTTGTTTTTATATACAGTTTGAAATACTTTCATCCAACTGGTTAACATAGCCTTCATATCATTTTCTTAGTTATTGTGTTAAGACATTTATATTCTACATTTAGAAAGAATACAGGACTTTCATTTACAATGTTAGAGACGCCATACTTTCCTTTTTACTTTTGTAACCATCTCTAGAATATATGTTTTTACTCAAAAACTAGGGTTAAGTTTTTTTTTTTTCTATTCACAAATGATGAAAATTTAAAACTTCGTATTATCATAGGAAGTGAGAGATTCTCAATGAGGCTTTGCAAAAGGATAAAAGGATAACACAGATTCTGGGGGGACAGGAAAAAAATTGTGAAATAGTGTGGCAAATTCCCCTGGCTAGGACATGTGCTTTCAAAGTTAGAGCTAAAATGTTTTTATGGAAGAGTATTCAAGATAAATTCCATTATGAAAGAAAAAGTAATGCATGCAAGATATTTTTTTTTCTACAGGTGGCAGTTGGATGTATTGAATATGATTCATATTTATTCAGAAAAAATTATAGAATTTCATAATAGTGCATCTACTAGATGAGTATCACACTGTTATAAATTTGCTATTCTGTAGGAGAAATGAAATCCTTGTAGTGATTTGAAGCCTTATTGAAATCTCTTATGTGCTGACGGTAAATGCACACTTGAGTTGTGTTAGTGGCCCTGTGCAGTAGTTTCCTGGGGATACTGTAATAAAATGTCATAAACTTACAGGCTCAAACAACTGAAATTTATTGTCTCACAGCTCCGGAGCCTGCAAATTTGAGAGCAAGGTGTCAACAGGGACATATTTCCTCGGCATGGGCTGGGGAATGTTCTGTCCCAGGCCACTCTCAGAGCTTCTGGTCATTCCACAGTTTGCGACATCATAACTCCAATCACATGACATTATGTCCACATACCTTTCTGTACCTAATTTTCCCACTTTATGAAGTCACCAGTCATATTGGACTAAAGGGCTTCCTATTTGAGTATGAATCCATTTTGACTTAAATAATTATATCAGTAACAACTGTTTTCATACAGATTTCCATTCTGAAGCATTTGCAGTTAGGACTTCAATATAAATTTGTTTGTTTGTTTGACTCAATTTATACCATTACCCTTTGATATGAACAAGGAGGTGGAATGTCTCATGGTATAACTCACAGAAAGCTATGAATTAATTGTCCAAAATCTAGTCAGTCTAAAATAAGGTCAACAACAGTTTTATATGGGGGAAATGCTGTCAACTTTAACTATATAGAGAGCACAACCTACTCCTGGCTGGCTATTAGTTAGTGCTTCTCGGAAAAGATTATTCTCTATTAGCAAAAAAACTATAAGGGAGTCAAATCCAGATCTACACAGATCTATAAAGATTACTTGTTTAGAAAAATCCACTTGAGAACAAGCAACGAAAATGAAAATCAAAAATTTCCACACTTGAGCTAGTCTTGTACCCCCAGAAATAACCAGAAGTTGAAAATAGCTAAGTTTCTCAAAGTGTGTCTTAAGTGAATCCTAAGTGAGGCAGAAAGCAATGCCAGATACATGTTTTGATTTTGCTATGAGGGCAAACACTCTGTTATTCTACAGGAAGGAGTTTCAGTACTACACAGACAGCTGACACTCTACATTCCTGGTGGCTGTCCTAGTTCTTTGGGTTTTTTCCCCTAAGCTTGTGACTTATAACAAACATTTCTTCCCTGTTGACACTATATACATGTGGGGGGACATCCACTGCCATGCCACTGCCCTTTCATTGCAACCTCAAGCTGCAGGAAGAATCTTGAATCTGAGATGGCAGAGGGAAAAGACCAAGATATTGTGGGAACAACGATGTCCCTTACACTTTCTGCTCTGGATTGGCATATTGTATCATATAGACACGTTGTAATTGCTCCAGGCAAGTGATATGGACAAGCAACATGGAAACAGGCAATGGTGTACAAGCTTTTTATTTAAAAAAGAACAATAATGTAGATTACCCAGGAAGCCATTATAATAATCTATAATACTCTCTGAATTAACTTACCTTCAACGGCCTTTTAATTTGATGTTGGAAAAAAAAACAAAACTCTTGTCTGACTTTGAGACAATACAAAAATTTTAATTCTACTAAGATCTAATCTAAGAGTCACCAAATATATCAAGAAAAACTAGAGCTGTATGTGACTTCAACAACTCACAATGAATTAACTGTAACAGAAGGTACATTGCATGGGGAAAGCAATATATAGTGCAGAAGAAGAAGCAGAATAGCATCTTTGTTAACTTAATCATCACCTGGGTGCACTTAGCTTTGAAATCTCCCACTCATGTTTGCTCACGTACCTCAGTCTTTTAAAAATTTAATTATGACTGAAGTATAACAACATGCACAGTATTTTGTGACAGACAAGAATATTATTATTTTTTTTTTTTTTTGAGACAGAGCCTCAAGCTGTCCCCCTGGGTAGAGTGCCATGGCATTACAGCTCACAGCAACCTCCAACTCCTGGGCTCAAGCGAGTCTCTTGCCTCCGCCTCCCAAGTAGCTGGGACCA
>CAUYTI010153583.1:0-20033 GCA_963575145.1 Galago senegalensis
GGTGGTGGGTTCAAATCCAGCCGGGACCCACCAAACAACAACGATGGCTGCAACCAAAAAATGGCCGGGCGTTGTGGCGGGCACCTGTGGTCCCAGCTACTTGGGAGGCAGAGGCAGGAGACTCGCTTGAGCCCAGGAGTTAGAGGTTGCTGTGAGCTGTGAAGCCACAGCACTCTACCCAGGGGGATAGCTTGAGGCTCTCTCTCAAAAAAAAAAAAAAGGATTTTTTTCTCGGCTCTTTAATGAGGAAACCAGTAAGATGTTCAGACCAGTTCAAAGGAGAGTTTGAAGAACGGAGGTCTATTTGTACAAAAGCAAGAATGCTTACGAATGAAAAATTGGTTACAGGACAATAAAGCATCATGCTTGGGGTTATCTTTTCTATAGGGCAAGGATCAGTTGCATATATGGGCAAGAATCATCTGCATTACTCTCTGTTTTATATGTCTACTAGTCTATAGAAAGGCAGTTTGAGGTATTCACCCCTTTAGGATCAGATCCTCCCCCAGAGGATCTATAAAACACCTCGCTGAAAAAAAACCCAGTAATCTCTTGCTCATTCCCAAGTCTCAGATAATTTCTCCTGGCACTGTCGTTCAACACCTTCTAAGAGATTGTCACTGCTCTGTGCTATGAAAGTACATCACTGAATAAAACACATCCTGCTCTCCTGGTGCTTATGTTCCAGTGGGGGACAATAAACATAGTAAATAAGACATTTTACTACAGTATGTGAAGGTCATAAGGGATATGGAAAAAATTAAAAGTAGAGCAAGTTAGGGCAGCACCTGTGGCTCAAAGGAGTAGGGCGCCGGCCCCATATGCCAGAGGTGGCGGGTTCAAACCCAGCCCTGGCCAAAAAAAAAAGTTGAGCAAGTTAAAGATACCAGGGGGACCAGCGTTGGAGGTGTGCGATCTTAACTATGAACAGGCTGTGTAGGCGTCTTAAAAAACTGACATCTGCAGGGGCAGTGCCTGTGGCTCAGTGGGTAGGGCGCCAACCCCATATACCCAGGGTGGTAGGTTCAAACCTGGCCCTTGCCGAACTGCAACAAAAAAATAGCCGGGTGTTGTGGCAGGCACCTGTAGTTCTAGCTACTCGGGAGGCTGAGATCAGAAAATCACCTAAGCCCAGGAGTTGGAGGTTGCTGTGAGCTGTGACGCCACAGCACTCTACCGGGGGCAATAAAGTGAGAACTGTCTCTACAAAAAAAAAAAAAAATGACATCTGCATAATTCAAGGGTACATGTTGGATCTATTAGTATAGAGTATAAATGTCTTAACACAATAACTAAGTAAATGAGATGAGGTATATATATTAACCAGTGAGATGTAAGCGTTCCTAATTCTACATGAAATCAGCACATTGTACCCCACAAATGCATTAATGTATACACAATCTATGTGTTTATGATTTAATAAAAAAAAATTGACATCTGAGTAAGACTCAAAGGCAAGTTAGCCATGTTAGCCGTAAAAGGTGTTTAGAATTTCTATGAGGTTAATTTGTTTAATTGGTGAAGGAGAAACACGTAAGTAGAAAAGTCTGAATCACAGATCGACTCAAAACAGTTTGTTTTCCTGACTGCAACATGTTCTTTCAAGACTGAGACATACTGGGCTGCTGTGGGTAGGAGAGAAATGTTAAATCAGAATAATTTTAACAAAGCTGATCTTTTCACCCTTTCAGAGTGAAAATCGACTCTTCTTTTTTTATTGGAGGAGACTCCCATCTGCCTTGCTATTCCACCCACAAAGAATCAGACTGCCTGTGTGACAATGCTTGAAGGAAAAATTAAAATTTTAGTAGTAAATAGCAATTCAAAAATAGGTTTCTAGAAAGAGAACTTCCCAGCTAATGAAAATGCTGCACTTGAGTAGACCCGGGACTCCTGGTCTGGTTTCTAAAACCCTGGGGTAGTAAATGTAAGAAAATGAAGTTTTGTTTCTTTGCTCTCTTTTGGGGGGGGGGGAAAGGAGGGAGTTGGTATTATTTCTATTTTAATTCCAACTGTGGAAAGTGCAGCCTTAAGACTAGCGCAAAGAGTTCTCAAAGCAGAATTTTCTCAGGGACAAAAGGTCTCTTTCTTTTTCATCTTGTCAAACATAATCACTCACAGATAAAGTCAGTTTGGTCTTTTGCCTTCACGTTGGGCTATTTCCTTTTGCCCGCTGACTAACGTTTTCTAGGGCAGGTTGGAATTAATCATTCGGCACCCTGAGATTTTTCAGGCCAGCCAGAGCTGAGGATTAGAAACAATAAGATCCCCAGTTCAACCTCTAACAAAAAACTTGATAAGAAGCGGATCGTAGGACTATGTTAGAAAAAAACAATTCGGAGAATTTTACCAAAGAGCCCAATCTTGATTTTCCAAATCTGGGAAACCTTGTTCTTCGATAACCCCAACAAGTTTTTGTGCTAATTTATTCTAGAAGTGGCATCCACTTCTCCCTTCCCCAAGAGATCTCGCCATTCAGTCTGAACGCAATGCATTGTCTTATCTCTGAGCCCCCTCGGCCTTCCCAGGAACTTCACCAGAAACACCCCAGTTCCTCTCCTGCACGTCTGGTCCAGCACCTCTAAGCCCTGAGTGTTGATAGTCCACCCAGCATTGTCAAGTGACCTGAAACGCCATGTTCTTTCTGCCAGGGTGGTGTCTTAATTGGGCACTTCTGCAGAGCCAGCTGGGTCTGCCTGTGCTAACAAAAAAAAAAAAAAAAGCCATTTGCCCTCCTCCGTCTGGAGGTTCAAGACCAAAAGACAGAATGTGGTCCCCTGTGCAAACCCAGGAGCCCCAGGATGGGACCAGCCAGCACTTTTAGGCGGCCCAGCCAGGGTGCTAGGACAAGTGTCAAGGGATATTTGCTGCAAAGAGGCTCCAGAAATAATGTAAAATTGTTCTGTCCTTTTAAAAATGGAAAATGCCTTGGCAGGGTGATATATTATTTGCCTGGCTGCATTTTCTCTCTGTCTCCGTCAAGGCTTGAAAAGTACTGGCACTTCTGCCTCCTCAAGCAGAGCTTGGTGTAACTGGACCACGGCTAATGCCTGCACCATGCAAATGAAGATAGAAACTGTTGTTTCCTTTGATGTGTGTGACTAAATGCTCAACGGGGATATTTTCTCTTCGATCCTCCAGTGGATAGAGCCTCTTTTAAAATACCTGTTGGCTCCCTCTTCCCATTGGCAACTGAAGTAATTCCGGCACTGGCGGTGGAGGTTGGGCACAGCCGTGATCAATGCCTTTCTCCGGGAAGAATACCCTCTCGGTGTTTGCAATGATTGTTAAAGTTCTGGGGGGAATTAAGAAGCGTGAAAGGCACGTTAATGATGGGTATCCGCAATGAGCCGGTCAGGCTTGCCTGAGAAAGTCCACAGAGCACATTCTGGGAGCGGAGTCGGGGAGGCAGATGAGTCACAGCCGAGATTCACCGGAGCTGCAGCTCTTCCCAGCGCCCTGCAGCCCACAGGGCCTGGGGGGCTGCCCCACATACATGCCGACCATTCAGTCCCTGCCAGAAGGGGAGGCAATGCGTGCAGCGCCGGCAGAATCTGAGCTCTTGTCTGAACCCGGGTACTCTCTGGAGATACACACGCCGGAAAATCAATAGCCCTGAGCCCGGTCAGAGCCTCCAAATCGGCTTCGCTGGACGCCTGGGACCGCTTGGTTAGCTTGATTACAATCCACCTGGGTTACTTTCCTTGAATGCCCATAGCACACACCAGGCAATCTACGAGATGAGCTTCTATGTAAAAGTGACGAGAGTTTAAAAAAACACATCTGGAACCATCTATACATTGTGATTTAGGTTGCCAATTTACTTTTAATGCATGTTCTATTTCCTTTTTTCTTGATAAACGTCACTTTGGAGGTTGGATATTAGACGGTAGCTCCATGACCATAGGGACTTTGTTACAGTCACTGCCCTGTGCCTAGTGCACAGATAAACACAGGACAGCGCACGCAGTAAATAGTGAATGAACCAGTGAGTGAATGCCCAGCCTGGACCTGGGCAAAGGAGCCAGGCTGCTGCCCGAGCAGGTGATTCCTATAGGGGAGAATTCAACCTGTTTTGTGGTTAGACACTGTATCAGTTTGCTCCAGCTGCGAAGACAAACACAACAGTCTGCGGAGTTAAACAAAAGACACCTATTTTCTCATAGTCCTGGAGATTAGAAGTCTAAAATCAGTGTGCCACAGCAAGTTTTTTTATTTGGGGGGCGGGGAGTTGTTTGTTTTGGCTGTTTTTTTGACATAGGGTCTCACTCTGCCACCCAGCCTAGAGTGCAGTGGCATCATTATAACTCAAAACTTTGAGCTTCTGGGCTCAAGTGATCCTCCTGACTTACCCTCCCCAGTAGCTGGAACTACAGGTGTGAGCCATCACACCTAATTTTTTATTTTATTTATTTGTTTATTTTTTATTTTTTGAGACAGAGTCTCACTTTGTCACCCTTGGTAGAGTGCAGTGGTGACATAGCTCACAACAACTTCAAACTCTTGGGGTGAAGCGATTCTCTTGCCTTACAGGCACCTGTCATAATGCCCAGCTTTTTTTAGAGATGGGTCTCATTTTTTGCTCAGGCTGGTCTCAAATACATGAGCTCAAGGGATCCACCCACCTTGGCCTCCCAGAGTGATAGGATTACAGGTGTGAGCCACCACATGGCCTGATTTTTAATTTTTTGTAGAGATGGGGTCTCACTGTGTTGCCCAGGCTGGCCTTAAACGCCTGGCTTCAAACAGTCTTCCTATCTCAACATCCCAAAGTGCTGGGATTACAGGCGCCCAGCCAAGTTTGATTTTTAAAACAAAAGAACACAGGTTTCCTATCCTGCTGAATCAGAGAAGGCTCCATTTTCCCGGTCTTTCATCCCACACTTGGCCGAATACGTCATGCGAGTATCCTTTGCACATAAACCCTGACATGTTGCAGTTTGTCTTTTAAGATCATGGGTTTCCTGTTCTGTAGTTTCCACATATCGTTATGGCACAATCTGTGTCCTAAGACGCCGTGAGAGAAGTTACTGGGACAGAGCAGTGCTGGGTGCCCTCCTGGCTCCGTCCTCACATGTAGTGTCACATGGGGCAGGTCACTTGACATCGAGGAGCTTCATCTTTAGAAAGGGCTAACAGGCTCGGTGCCTGTGGCTCAAGTGGCTAAGACACCAGCCACATACACCTAAGGTGGTGGGTTCGAATTCAGCCAGGGCCTGCCAAAAAGCAATGATGGCTGCAACCAAAAAAGAGCCGGGCGTTGTGGCGGGCGCCTGTGGTCCCAGCTACTTAGGAGGCAGAGGCAGGAGACCCACTTGAGCCCAGGAGTTGGAGGTTGCTGTGAGCTGTAATGCCACGGCACTCTACCCAGGGAGACAGCTTGAGGCTCTGTCTCAAAAAAAAAAAAAAGAAAAGAAAGGGCTAACAGCACCCTGGGAGGCCAAGGTAGATGGATCACCTTTTCAAGACTAGCCTAAGCAAGAGCAAGACCCCATCTTTACTAACAATAGAAAAACTAGCCAGGTGTTGTGGCAGGTGCCTATAGCCCCAGCTATTCCAGAGGCTGAGACAGGAGGACCACTTGAGCCCAGGAGTTTGAGGTTGCTGTGAGTTATGATGACGCCACGGCACTCAACCCAGGGCACAGAGTAAGACTCTATCTCCAAAAAGAAAAAAAAGAAAGGGCTAATAATTCCTGCCCATTCTTCCTTACAGTACCACTGAGATAATCCCACAAGGTCACATGTCTATTCTTAAACAAGAGTGCGTGGACCTGCAGAGGTGAATATAGCTCAGAGTAAACAAGGGGCATCTGCCTAGAGCATCCGTTTAAAATGTGATTTTTAGATTGAAATAAGCACAGATGCATTAGGAAGCCGAATGGAAAGTTGGCACGAGATGCAAACAGAAAGTGAAGATTTCAAATTAACCGTGTCCTTGTTGCAATCTCTGTGTCCCTACCATCCTTGCACTTTGGTAGAAAAGTTCAACCGATGCTGTGTGTGAGGCTGCTCTCTACGTTCTGATGTGGAACAACTGCCAAGATATGTTACAAAGCAGGAAAAAAAAAAATTCCAGGCACAGAACCAGGTGTTAGCATATGTTTTAGAAAAAAAAAAAAAAGCAGAGGAGGGGGTATATTTATAAATCCTCGGGAATTCAGAGAATACTTGTGAGTGACACATAAGAAACTGTCACAGGACGTGGAGTTAAAGAGGAAGGGGGGGGGACATTGAGACGGGTGTGGGAAAAAGGCTTCTCACCTCAAACTATTTGACTTTTTCTAACACGCCTGTACTGCCTATTTTTAAGTCTGCCATTTTTAAAAGCAGCAGATCTGCTTTTAAAATTAATTTATTATCATTATTCAAATGATAGCTATCTTCTGAAAAATATGAAATATTGAACAATAATTATTAAATATTTTGAGTAATGGTGCACAGTAATTGAGTAACAGGGAAATTAAAATTTTAAATTTCTTCTCTCCTTAGCATCTGAAAATTATTTCTCTGCTATTCCTACTCATCGTGTCTTGGGGAAAAAAATGCATCAGATCTCACATCCTGCAAGAGTCTCCCTACAAATAACATTTAATCATAAAACTTTAGCTCTAAGACAGAGTATGAATCATATTAATTTTTTCAGTAGGCGCCTACAGGACACGGTGGGGCGCCTACAGGTATGAAACGGGTGGCACCTGTGGCTCTAAGGAGTAAGGCACCGCCCCATATGCCGGAGGTGGCGGGTTCAAACCCAGCCCCGGCCAACAAACGCAAAAAAAAAAAAAAAAAATGAAGGTATGAAACACGTCCAAGCCACTCCCTCATTCAATAATTAAACAAACGTAACTGGATGTCTTCTCCGACACCAAGCACTGTGCTTAGACCTCTCAATATAGAAGTAAATAAAAATTAGAAACAAAAAGGTTTGTCTCTGT
Organism: Galago senegalensis; assembly: GCA_963575145.1. Lineage (NCBI taxonomy): Eukaryota > Metazoa > Chordata > Mammalia > Primates > Galagidae > Galago > Galago senegalensis. The sequence continues at coordinate 6,938 of CAUYTI010153583.1, forward strand.
CCCCATGCATTTTATTCCAGTGACAGAAACAGGGAAGAAAACATGTAATTACTGCAGATCTTGAAAAAATAGTTCACGTACAGCCAGGGGGGGAAAAAAAACCTGAATAGCCAATGCATTCTACAAAATAAGGACAAATCTGGAGGCATCAGTTTACCAGACTTCAAGCTATACTACAAATGTATAGTGATCAAAACAGCATGGTCTTGGCATAAATAGAGACAGAGATCTATGGAACAGAACAGAGAATCTAAAGATGAAACCAGCCTCATGTTGCTATCTGATCTTTGACAAAGCAAATAAAAGCATACGCTGGGAAAAAGAATCCCTATTCAACCAGTGGTGCTGGGGGAACTGGTTAGCCACATGTAAGAGACTGAAAGGGGACCCCCCACCTCTCACCACCCTTGAAAATCAACTCGTGGTAGATAAAAGATTTAAATCTGGAAGCTATAAAAATTCTAGAAGAAAATGTGGGAAAAACTCTTAATGATATCAGCCTAGGGAAAGAATTTATGAAGATGACCCCAAAAGCAATCACAGCAAATAAATGGGACCTGCTCAAGTTAAAAGGTTTCTGCACAGCTAAGGACACAACAGAGCAAGGAAGATATTTGCATGCTACGCATTCGACAAAGGGATAACAACCAGAATTTACGAAGATCTCAAGCAAATCAACAAAAGATCAACAACTCTATTAATAACTGGGAAAGAGACAGGAGCAGAAACTTTTCTTAGGCAGCACCTGTGGCTCAAAGGAGTAGCGCGCCAGCCCCATATCCAGGAGGTGGTGGGTTCAAACCCAGCTCCAGCCAAAAACTGAAAAAAAAAAAAAGAAACTTTTCTCATGAGAACAGACTAATGGCCAACACATGGAAAAATTCTCGTCATCCCTAATCATCAGAGAAATGCAAATCAAAACCACTTGGAGAGGCTCGGCACCTGCAGCACAGGGGTAACAGCACCAGCCACATGCACCAAGGCTGGAGGGTTCGAGCCTGGCCTGGGCCAGCTAAACAACAATAACAACTGCAACCAAAAAATAGCGGGGTGTTGTAGCAGGCGCCTGTAATCCCAGCTACTTGGGAGGCTGAGGCAAGAGAATCGCTTAAGGACAAGAGTTTGAGGTTGCTGTGAGCTGTGATGCCATGGAACTCTATCCAGGGTGACAGCTTGCAACCCTGTCTCCAAAAAAAAAAAAAAAACACACACTTGGAGATACCACCGACCCACCAGCTGCGGTGTATGAGGCTGGCACCCTGGCTGCTGAGCTACAATACTACACCATTTTATATAAAGGACTTGAACATCCTTGGATTGTGGTATCTGAGAATGATCCTGGAACCAATCCCCCAAGGACACGGAGGAAGACCTGTACGTTGGAGAACGGGGAGTGCTGTGATGGGGAAAAAAATAAATAAGGCAGGAAAGGAGAATGAGGAGGGCGAGCATGAGGGAGAGATTACAATTTCAAAACGGTGAAAGGCATATTTGAGCAAAGTGAGGAAGGAAGGAGCCAAGTGGCCTCGGAGGGATGGAAGAGCCAGTGCAAAGGCCCTGAGGCCAGAGCTTGCCCTGTGGACGGAGGGAGAGCAGCACTGGGTGTGCAAGGGAGAAAGTAGGGAGGTGCTCAGAGCTCAGGGCTGTGCAAGTCGAGGTAGGGCTTTGTCGGATGGAAGGACTTTGAGCTGGCATTCTGAGAGCAATGAGAAGCACCACGGGGGAAGGAGTGACGTTATCTGACTTGTGACCTGGAACCATCAATCTGGCCACAGCATGGAGCACAGGCGGTTGCGGGAGGGAGGTGGGTAGCAAGGGGGAAGTGAAGAAACCAGCTACTGAGCAGCTGCACATTCCAGGCAAGAGGTGACCCACAGGGACGTCAGTGGGGTGACAAGAAGGAGTCAGGTTCTGAATTGATTTTGAAGGCAGGGCAGTTGGGATTTGCAGGCAGATTGGATGTGGAGCTTGAGAGAAAGAGAAGAATCAAGAATGATTCCAAGAAGGGGGAGCACATTTGTAGGGGAAGATTAAACTCACCACTGAATGGTGGCACCGCATGATCCCTGGGACCAGTGCTCTCCCTGGGTGACCTGACTCCTCCCAACACTGTTCTTCTCTCTTCACTCAGGAAGAAACATGAACTCAGGGTTTCTCTACTCCATTACAAGCCTCGCAGTTGAGAGCTTACTTTCCAGCTATTCACCAGTGGTAGATCAAGAATAAACCCGGAGGATGTTAATTAACTAGTTGCTGGCTGGGAGCCCATAGCTAAGTGGTTAGGGTACTGGCCACATGCTCAGGGGCTGGAGGGTTCAATCCCGGCCCAGACTTGCTAAACCAAAAAGAAAAAAAGTTGGGCATTGTGGCGGGTGCCTGCAGTCCCAGTTACCAGGGAGGCTGAGGCAAGAGAATCACTTGAACCCAAGAGTTTGAGGTTGCTGTGAGCTATGAGGCCACAGCACTCTACTGACTATGACAAAATGAGACTCTATCTCAATTTAAAAAATAAAATAAAATAAACTGGTTGCTCAAGGTGCTGGGAATACATGCATGAGCCACCATGCCCTGCCCAATCCTGTCATTTAATGATTATCAGAGTTAACATCAGCGTGGCTTAGATGCCAGAAGGAAAGGACAAAGGGGTGATTTCGGTTGTTATCATTAAAAGTGGACAGATCTGGCTCGGTGCCTGTAGCTCAAGAGGCTAGGGCGCCAGCCACATACACCAGAGCTGGCGGGTTCAAATACAGCCTGGGCTTACCAAATAACCATATCACTACAACCAAAAAAAAAAAAAATAGCTGGGTGTTGTGGTGGGCGCCTATAGTCCCAGCTACTTAGGAGGCTGAGGCAAGAGAATTGCTTAAGCCCAAGAGCTAGAGGTTGCTGTGAGCTGTGATGCCACAGCACTCTACCCAGGGTGACAGCTTAAGACTCTGCCTCAAAAATAAATAAATAAATAAACAAATAAATAAATAAAAGTGGGCAGATCTGTAAATATGTGTCTCCTTTCAGAATATAGAGAAGTCAAATATGCCAGAAATAGGAGGTATCTCTAAGTGAGTGACATGCACCTTTGGTGGTGGGCTATGCCTGGAGATCGGTGGTTCTCAAAGTGGGGTCCTTGGATTAATTGCATCAGCATTATCTGCAGATTCTGAGGTTCCAGTCCAGCCCTGCTGAATCAGAAATGCCTGGAGAAGAGCCCAGCAATCTGCGTTTCAAAAAGCCCTCAAGTTGGAGAATCACCCTTCCAGGGCAGCCGTTCCTTTAGTCCTGCCCTTTGGGAGCAGTAAACACTCGTTTGAGTAGGGAGGGATTTTTTTCATACCTTTGCCTTCTAGGCACCCTGAATGGTGCTTTCTTAATGTAAAAATTGGCTGTGTGTATTTAAAATGCAGACATATAAGCAGAGGGCATCACATTCAAGCATTTCGGTAGAACCATCCCACCTGTTACACACACACATGCACAGGTGCGCGGGTAAAACAACCCAGTGCTGTGCACGATTTCTGATGGTTAGCATGTCAGCACTGAAACCCTTTTCCTCTGGTACAAAGTTTCTCTGCAGAGGAAAACAGTGGCAAAGATGCCAGGCTTTGTTGTGTTTAGTCAATTACAAGGCTCACTTTTCCTTCTTTTTTTGAGACAGAGTCTTACTTTGTTGCCCCCAGCTGGAGCGTCCCAGCAACCTCCAACTCCCAGGCTGAAGCTATCCTCCTGCCTCAGCCTTCCGAATAGTTGGGACTATAAGTACCCACTACAATGCCCATCTAATTTTTCTATTTTTAGTAGAGATGGGATCTCACTCTTGCTCCTGGAACTCCTGAGCTCAAGTAAACTACCCGCCCCAGCTTTCCGGAGTGCTCGGATTACATGGTGAGCCACCTGTGCCTGGTCTCAGGGCTCAATTTCCTATGTTTGTGTGACTGAGATAAAACCAACTGTTCTTTGGACACAGCATCATTTAATGTATCAGTGATTCTTTCTAACTAGGGTATAGGGAAACCCTTCCAAAAGCTAGCCTGCCTCACCATTCGAAATGCATGAAAACCCAGTTCTCTTTCTTTTGTGTAATAAAAGTTTGAGTCCTCCCAGCAACCCAGCTGCACGCCTCGTGAGACGTGGCTGAGCTTACCAAGTACGTGCTCAGAAACACACGGAGAAGTCCTTCCTTACAATCCCACAGTCTGGTGGCCCATCCATCTTCTGTGACTGTCTTGCCACCCGTTGATACGTTCTCTCGATTTGAAGGAAAATGGTGATGGCCGGGAATTTCAGATGAGCAGTAGGTGCTGAGTCAGCGTTGACTTCTCAGATAATACTGCCTTACGGGCTCAGTGAGACAGGTCACCAGCTCGGTTCCCACCTTCTGGAGCTGGAAACCCTGGATCAGAAAGAGAAAATGCCCACCCTGATGAGCATAAGAAGTCTGTGTCAAGGGCAGGGGGAGCATTCCCTCATTTTGTACGTCACTCCTCAGAGGCCGCTTTGCCTGGGTGAAAAGAGGCTGTAGCTACCCATGTTACAGTGACAGGCTCTGAGAAGGAGAGAAGAATGCCTCTGCTGATCTCTCTTTCATGCAGGGTAAACTGAGTTCAGCCACATGGATGAGCCACCTGGTGATGATACTCAACTCGGCACTCTCCCCACCAGCACCAGGCTTGGGGGTGTTCCTGATGCCAGAGCCAGAAGTGGGGTAGAAGTGAAGCAGCCAGGGCACAGCATCTGCAGAGGTTCCCCCCACCCCCCGCACACACACAGCCCTGAGAGTGAGCTCCTCCTGCACACGCACAGCCCCGAGAGTGAGCTCCTCCATGCAGCTAGCACCCTCCCCACGCCCGGGCCTCCCCAAAGACGCAATTAAATGCTACAGAGGATTCTTTAACAAGGTCTGGGATCTTGTGCCATGAGGATGACAACAAGCTGAAGGCACTACTGAGCCTAATTCTACAAACCATCGCACAGTCAGCAGTAAATGGCGCAAGAGGGAAAAAAGAAACAGGAGAGGGAATTGGAGGGAGTTTGTTCCCAACTCCTATTTGGCCGTCGGTATCGTGGTATCAGCAGAAACTCCCCAGCTTCCTTCCCCAGTTGTTTCCGGCGTTACTTTGCAATTTAGGAACATCCTACAAAAGTCAGTGGACCATCAGCCAGCAGTGGCCTCTGGTCCTGCTTCTGCCAGTTCCCCGGTGGCACTGGGCAAGTCACGCAGCTTCTGTAAGCTTTTCCCTCCTCCTCTAAAAATGTGCAGTGCCCATGGCGGCACAGCATGAGTGGTTACGAAGATCAGAGAATACCTACCGTAAAAAGTTCTGAGACCCCAACACACACTGGAGGTGCCACTCACTCATTTACAGTTCTGAGCAGCTCTTTGTCCAGCCAGTCATTTTCACTTGGAATTGGAGTACCTGGTGGGCCAGGCACAGTGGCTCATGCCTATATCCCAGCTCTCTGGGAGGCCTAGGCAGGTGGATTGCTTGAGTTCAGGAGTTTGAGACCAACCTGAGGAAGAGTGAGACTCCCATCTGTTAAAAAATACCCAGGCAGGCTTGGCGCCTGTGGCTCAAGTGGCTAAGGCGCCAGCCACATACACCTATGGTGGTGGGTTCAAATCCAGCCTGGTCCCGCCAAACAACAATGCCGGCTACAACCAAAAAATAGCCAGGCATTGGGGCGGGCCCCTGTGGTCCCAGCTACTTGGGTGGCAGAGGCAGGAGACTCGCTTCAGCCCAGGAGTTGGAGCTTGCTGTGAGCTGTGATGCCACGGCACTCTACCCAGGGGGACAGCTTGAGGCTCTGTCTCAAAAAAAAAAAAAAAATACTCAGGCACTGTGGAAGGTGCCTGTAGTCCCAGCTACTCAGGAGGCTGAGGCAAGAGGATCACTTGAGGCAAAGAGTCTGATTTTTTGTTTGTTTGTTTGTTTGTTTAGCAGGCCCTGGCCAGGTTCCAAACCACCAGCCGTGGTGCATGAGGCCAGCATTCTAACCATTGAGTTACTGGTGCCCAGACAGGCAAAGAGTCTGAGGTTGCTATGAGCTATGACGCCATAGCACTCTACTGAGGGTGACAAAGTGAGACTCTATTCCAAAATAAATAAATAAAAATCAATTGCACTGCCTTCATTTGAGTTTGTAGGAATTAAGTAAGTTAAGCCCTGGTGACTTAAAACATACCACTGTTTATTTTTTCTGTGTTACTTCCTATTCATGTTTATAAAGCCTATTTACCCAGCAGGTCAAAGTGGTCAGACTGCCTTCATACTGGGCTCTGAAAGTGACTGTGAGATGCAGGCTTCATACACATTCACCTTTGAGTAAAAGGTAGATCACACTTATACGTTACACCCAGGCTGGCCTGAGAACAGAGCCACCCGTGGCCAGCTCTGGACTGGTAAGGAGAAATGCTCTCCAGGTCCAAACACTCCCTTCCATTCATTTATCGGCCTCCATTCATTCACTGACCTCCCCAAATCCTCTGAGGATGTGGCCAGGTATTAGACACAGAAAAGGTCTCACAAGCTGCCCTCCAGTGAGGAAGGCCACAGGGCCACCACCCCATTCCATCGTATTTCAGGAAATGTCTGTAGTAAGTGCTGAGGATGCAAAGAGAGCGCGTCTCCACGTGAGAGGACGTCAGCAGAGTCGCCACAACGGGCCCCAAAGGCTGGATGGGGCATCCGCATCTCACAGCATCGTGACTGCTGTTAAATCAGCTGCCCCCCCTTTACTGACTCATCCATCCCACAATCTTGGCATTTCTATTTTTTTAGAGACGAAGTCTCACTCTGTCTCAGGCTGGTCTCAGCTCCCTGTGAGCTCAGGGAATCTGCCCGCCTCAGCCTCCCAAGTGCTGGGATTACCGGTGTGAGCCACCTCGCCCAGCTGATCTTGGCATTTCTAAAGTGGCTCGGGCACTCTTGACCCTGGGCAAGTGGGGGACAGAAGCACAGTCTGGCGATTGTGGGAGCTTACCTCCTGGTGAAGAAGACAAACAATAAAAAAATAAATGAATTAAATAAGCAGCAGGGTGGTGATAGTCACTCTGAAGTCAACAAAGCTATAAAATGAGACGGGGATGCATTGCCAGAGGGGTGTCGATGGTGGGTGGGAAGCAAGAGGTGAGGGGAAGAGCACAGCAGGTACAGGGAACAGCCTGTACGATGGCCCTGTGGAGGTAAAGAACTTGGTCTGAGGAGCCCATATGACCCCCAGACAGGGAAGAGAGAAGTCAGTACTCAAGGGGACTCATCAGCTCTGATGAGGAGTTTGAGTTTTATTATACATGTAGTGGAAGTCCATTTGTGAGACTTTTCAGCTGGGGACTCATAAGATCTAATCCAGGCGTCCTCAAACTATGGACTGAGGGCCACATGCAGTCCGCCTAGAACATTTATCCAGTCCGCAGGGTGTTTTTGCCACCACTGCCTGTCCTGCTTAGCAGCTGACTCATCCCGGGGCCGCGGTCTAGCCCTCCAATGATCTGAGGGACAGTGAACTGGCCCCCTGTTTAAAAAGTTTGAGGACCCCTGATAACTTTTTATTTTGAGACAGAGTCTCACTTCGTCACCTTCAGTAGAGTACTGTGGCATCATAGCTCACAGCAACCTCAAACGCTTGATCTCAAGCAATCCTCCTGCCTCAGCCTTCTGATTAGCTGAGACTACAGGTGCCTGCCACAAATTCCAGCTGCTTTATTTTTTTTCTCTGGTAGAGAATGGTCTCACTCTTTCTCAGGCCTGTCTTGGACTCCTGAGCTCAGGCAATCCACCCAACTTGGCCACCCAGAGCGCTAGGATTACAGGCGTGAGCCCATATCCCTGGCTGGTCTAAACTTTTTGAGAGCCAGAACTCTGTTTCTTAATGTTTTCCAACTATTTATTGAATTGAATTGAATTTCACCCACTCTGCCAAGAATTAGCCATAGGAGCCTCGGCCAAGTCCCTTCACAGACATCTGTGCCCCTGAGTCTTCTCTGTACTTGGTAGGCATCAGCTCAGTATTTGTTGGACGGAGACTTCAGTGGCCTCCCTGCAATGGGAGGACGGAAGATGGTTCCTTCCAACTCTAGCATTTGCAGGAGTTTGTGACCTCAAACTGCAAAAACAGTCGTAGAGATATCCAGGCTTCTTCCAGTGCTTGGTTCCGACTGGACTATTATAGCTCATTTCGCTGCAGAATGACCCAAAACCCTCCTTGGACTCTCAGCCACAAAGGGGAAATTAACAGTAACGTAAAAAGTTAAGAAGGTGGGAGAAGATTATCGCTCTTGTCAACAATAAAATCTGCTGCTGATCTTCAGTTGTGGAGACAGGCACATCTATTATTTATAGAATACAGATTGTTAAATATTAAATACTTGAGCCTGGGATAGTGTGAGGGTAAAACCAGGATTGTGAACTTGTCAGAATCATAAAAATGGTAACTCTTTGCAAGGGTGAAGCACGCCTACATTTATTACTGCTTTTATTGTACTATAAATTAAGGAGGGAAACCCATGATGTGTCAATTTCAAGTTCTAAGTGATGGGCCGTCATCGTTGGGATGGCATCTGTGTCTACTTAACTCTGCTTCACAAACACCAGCCTGTTTGCGTAGAACTGTCGACTATTTCAGTTGGGAAGGTGGCAACAGATAAGGTTTTCTCCTTATTCACCACATGAGGGAAGGGCAGGAGAGTCCAGCATTTTATGAGCTGGTCGTTTTTCTTGTAGTCACTTGCACATTTGTCCAAAGTTTTGTGCTGATGATAGCAAAAATACTTCTTAAAAATCTTAAAAGTCACACGATGACAAACAACTTAATTTTTCTAAGGTGTTTATATCCCTTGACTTATTTTTGCTTTGTTTGTTTTGAGATAGAGTCTCAAGCTGTCACCCTGGGTAGAGTGCCCTGGCATCATAGCTCACAGCAATTTCTTGGGCTTAAGCGATTCTCTTGCCTCAATTTTCTATTTTTAATAGGGATGGGGTCTCGCTTTTCGCTCAGGCTGGTCTCAAACCTGTGAGCTCAAGCAATCCACCCGCCTAGGCCTCCCAGAGTGCTAGGATTATAGGCGTGAGCCACCGCACCCGGCCGACATCCCTCAATTTATCCTAATTTATTTCTGGCCTGAATTTTTCATGCCAATTAAAATCTTGAACCACCACCACTTGCATCATAACATGACGTGAGACACCATGAGATCTGTTTACTTGTCTCTAAGGGCTCATAGATGCAAAAGCTTGATTTCTTGATTTATTGCTTATAATGAAATGATTTTTCCCTCTTCTTACAATGAAGATTTGCACATCCAACTTATTTTTCCTTTCTTAAAAAAAATGTGTTGAATTAAGCCAAAATGTTTCCAGTGAAGTGCCTGATTCAAGTACAAATTCCGCCCGCCAGAGTGGGCAGCCTTCTGTGAGATAAGCGCTCAGTGGGAATCATGTATTAAATTCTCTCCCTTTAAAACTTGATAGGCTCGCCGCCTGTGGCTCAACTGGCTAAGGCGCCAGCCACGTACACCTAAGGTGGCGGGTTCAAATCCAGCCTGGGCCTGCCAAACAACAATGACAGCTGCAACCAAAAAATAGCCGGGGGTTGTGGCGGGCGCCTGTGGTCCCAGCTACTTGGGAGGCTGAGGCAGGAGACTCGCTTGAGCCCAGGAGTTGGAGGTTGCTGTGAGCTGTGAAGCCACGGCACTCTACCCAGGGGGATAGCTTGAGGCTGTGTCTCAAAAAAAAAAAAAACTTATTGATAGACCGATGCCTATAATCTTAGCACCCTGCGAAGCCGAGGTGGGAGGATCCCTTGAGCTCAGGAGTTTGAAACTAGCCTGAGCACGAGCAACACCCTGTCTCTACTAAAAATAGAAAAACTAGCTGGGTGTTGTGGTGGACAGCTGTAGTCCCAGCTACTCGGGAGGCTGAGGCAGGAGGATTGATTGCTTGAGACTAGGAGTTTGAGGCTGCTGTGAGCTGTGACTCCACAACACTCTACATAGGGCAACAAAGTGGGACTCTGTCTCAAAAAATTAATTAATTAAATAAAACTTATCGACAAACTTATCAATATTTGGATTAATTTTGATGTTAACAAAGTAAATCTTTAATAGTTCCATTTTAGGTAGAGAAGGAAAACTGTAACTCACTTGTATAACAGTTTTAACCTTGATTATCCCTTTTTTTGATTGAAACCTATACAATGATATTCAATTTAAAAATTAATCTAACCTGCAGGATGGATGATTAGTCAAAACTAGGGAAAAGTCAGAAGAAATTAATGATAAAATCAATTTCTTAATTTTATGTCACCCCTCTTTCTCCTAGGCATTTTTTTTTTTTGAGACAGAGTCTCACTTTGTCTCCCTTGGTAGAGTTCACAGTTCATAGCAACCTCAAACTCTTGGGTTTAAGTGATTCTCTTGCCTCCGCCTCCCAAGTAACTGGGACTACAGGTGCCTTCCACAACGCCCATGGCGTTGGTTTGGAGGCAGGGTCTTGCTCTGGCTCAGGCTGGTCTCGAACCTGTGAGCTCAGGCAATCCACCCACCTCAGCCTCCCAAGTGCTGGGATTACAGGCGTGAGCCACCGCACCCAACTCTCTAGGCATTTTGAGGCACATGCTCAATATGAGTTCATCTGCCTTCTTCTAAATTCTGCTGAAGTTATAATCTGGAAAGATCTAGTAGACTATTCCTTTTAGAGATAGGGAAACGGAGGTAAAGCAAAGTTCCATAAAGACAGGAAGAAAAGTCAGAAGAAGAAATGATTTAGAAAGAGACTAACCAGGAGCATGGGAAAAGCCAGAGCTCAGAGGAGCTGAGACAACCCAGCCAAGGAGAGAGTGAGTTGGGGGCTGAGACAGGGCACGGGAAGAATTTCATTCCAAAACCTGCCCAGGGATCCAGCGAGCAGCCATCCATCCAGTTTGCAGCGGGAAAGCAGAGAGTTCTCAGAGGTGGATCACTGGTGAAAAGGGAGAGTCGATGGAATACATGGAATCGCTGAGAACTTGAAAAATAATTGAGAATAGGATTAAGGCAGGTCACGCAAGAATAAAAATAAAAGAAAGGCAATTAGATGCTCTAGGAAAAACTGCAGAAAGTATACAAGAACTAAAGATCCCCAAATGCAAACAAAATGCATCATAATGTTAAGCAATCAATGGAATAAAACATGTTTTATACATTTGGAAAAATGGATCAGAGCTCATTGACAGGCTGGGCAGCAAACACTCTCCTAAAGACGACATTACAATGCAAAACCATCCATTAGTGTTTAAATTTTTTTCTTTCTTCTTTTATTTTTTTTAATATATTTTTTATTAAATGATAGCTGTGTACATTAATGCAAACATGGGGTACAGTGTAGTGTTTTCATATACAATTTGAAATATTTTCATCACCTGGTTAACACAGACTTTATGTCATTTACTTAGTTACTGTGTTAAGACATTTATACAGGCTCGGCGCCTATAGCTCAACTGGCTAAGGCGCCAGCCACGTGCACCTAAGGTGGAGGGTTCGAATCCAGCCCAGACCCGCCAAACAACAATAATGGCTGCAACCAAAAGATAGCTGGGCGTTGTGGTGGGCGCCTGTAGTCCCAGCTACTTGGGAGGCTGAGGCAGGAGACTCGCTTGAGCCCAGGAGTTGGAGGTTGCTGTGAGCTGTAATGCCACAGCACTCTACCCAGGGGGACAGCTTGAGGCTCTGTCTCAAAAAAAAAAAAAATTTTTTTTAGAAAGAAGATATATACTTTTACCAATACTTATAAAATTGACAGAGACCACATACTGTGCATATTACATATATGGGTTTACAGGTGTATGTTTGTGTGTATACATATACATGAATATGTACACATTTATACACAGAACCTGGTGGGATTTTCTTAAAATATTTTTTGTTCATGTTTTTCAAATATTTCTTTTTCTCATAGAAGAAATTATGACAAAACCTATGGATGAAAACCTTCATTCAACTGCACAAGAAAACTCCAATAAGAAGGAAAACAGATATACTTGTTATCAAGAGCTCGTGGTCAAATCTTTAATGCATTTGGGGAAATTTGAAAACAATGTGTCTGTTCAGACCATAAGTGAAAACTTAAATGACAGTGGCATCCAGTCTTTAAAAGCAGAGAGTGACAAAGCAGATGAGTGCTTCATGATCCATTCTGATGGTGGAAGGGACAAAATCAGTGATGCACAGGCACCGTTCTGCTCCTCTGATGACAGTGAAAGTAACTCCGAAGGGGCAGAGAATGGCTGGGACAGTGGCTCCAACCTCTCAGAAGAAACCAAACCACCTAGAGTCCCAAAGTATGTTTTAGCTGATAATCAAAAAGACTTCTTAAAAGTTCCTGACATAAAAACTGAAGGTGAGAAATTTATCCCCTGTGAGAACAGGTGTGATTCTGACACAGAAAGGAGCGACCCACAGAATGCTCAAGCGGAAGTCTTGGATGGCAAAGCCCAGCCTCCGTTCCCTGAGATTGAGGCAGAAGGTGGTGAGAGCCTGGCAACGGTGCCAGAGGAATCCAGTGAACTGAAGCAAGCAAAGGGAAACTTAAGTTTGCTGGAGCAAGCGATCGCTCTGCAGGCTGAGCGGGGTTGTGTCTTCCATAACACCTACAAAGAGCTGGACAGGTTTCTCCTGGAGCACCTAGCAGAACGAAGGCAGACCAAAGTTATTGACACGGCTGGAAGACAGATCTTTAACAATAAAAGTAAGACATGTTTTTGTATTTATTTTAAAAATAAAACTTCTTCAGGGGTTGGGGAAAATAAAGTTAGATTTTATTATTTCTTCCAGGTAACTTTTTCACAACTTAATGCCATTTAAAAGCCAGTTTATAGGCTCGGTGCCTATAACGCAACCAGCTAAGGCGCCAGCCACGTACACCTAAGGTGGCGGGTTTGAATCCCCAGCCCGGACCCGCCAAACGACGGCTGCAACCAAAAAATAAAAAATAGCCAGGCGTTGTGGCGGGCGCCTGTGGTCCCAGCTACTTGGGAGGCGGAGGCAAGAGACTCGCTTGAGCCCAGGAGTTGGAGGTTGCTGTGAGCTGTAATGCCACGGTACTCTACCCAGGGGGACAGCTTGAGG